>QANT01000278.1:0-46371 GCA_003254885.1 Purshia tridentata
AACACCAGTAGAACCTATGTATGGCATCTCAGCAATTTTAACTTAAAAACTTAAAAACAAAACATGAATTTCCATGAATTCAACCCATATATGAATGTCCTTTTTTTTAATAAAAAAAAATTATGAATGAGATGCCTTAATAATTAGTACTACAAAAGCTATGTGAACAGTAAATGTGATTCTACGTACACATAGGAATTATTACATAAGAAACCATACACGTTGACAAGAAAAACAAGGCTCTTGTCAAATGTACATCTAATTCTTAGCTAGAATGAGAGCATATATAGTTGTTCTATCAAGGAGCTTACATGATCTTATATATAGTTCAATGCATTAAAACAAGANGATCTTATATATAGTTCAATGCATTAAAACAAGATTAAGCAAGCAAGTATATCACTATGAATTTAAAAAGCAAACTGGCAGTGTTTAGTTTAGGGTTATTTGAAAAATCATTGTTTGTCTATTGGCCTTGTAAATTTGTAGACATAAAGTAGACATGTATATGTTCATACTAAAAAACAATATAAGGAATTGAAGTATGGTAGTTGAGTTTTTAAGTAGCCATTCAGACATGAAAATCTAGAAATGCATTGCAACATCAGATTCTCAAGTCCAAATGTCAAATTTTATAAAAGTATAACCATGGCTTCAAATTCAATGATTCCAATTGGAAAAGCTTTATTATTATATCGAATTTTTATCCTAGAAATTTCAGATCATGGTTCAAAATACAATGAATGCAGGATTTAAGAGAGTAGGCTCGGGTACACTAACTCTAAAGCTGTCAAATTCTGAAAACAGGACTAGATTAGAAAATTCATCAAAAATTCCACAAAATTAGATTGGGGTGATTCTTGGCTTAAAATACCAATATGGATGTCTAATTTGTACTGCCAAAAGGTCAGACTCTAAAACCTTCTCAATTGATACCAGTTTGGAAAACAACAAGGTAAGGTCACTGATTGCTCAAAGGAAACAGTTTATTGCTTTTGAATCAAAATCAAGTTTCAGATGGTTTTCACTATTCTAAGCAAGCAAGCACACAAATACACATGATCAATATAGTATCTCAGGGTTCACAACAGAGTTTATGTTAACTTACCCTCAGAGTAATTCGGCTTCAAGGAAAGGTAGCAGCTTTCCTACATACACCCAAAACCCATTCTGAGCTATAAAAATTATATATATGTATATATCATATATATAGCAACACGAATACTATATACATTTAACACTTTGGGCATGCTACATAGCTCTAAGCCCCAATGGAATGAACAAAAGCAAGGAATTACGCCAACTGCACCTAGCAATTTGAAACAAATAATTATCAAAGCCAAAACAGAATTAATACCAACTATACTAGCTGCATGAGCAAAACTACTGCAAGTACAATCCAACTTAATGACGATTGGCTCAAGCCTGTCAAGGTGTATATTAAAATTTTTAGCTCTAACTAATAAACGTAACACAGATAACAACATGCAAACCTATAACCTACAAAATCCAAAGAAAATCATATTTCACTTTTAAGACAAATGAAACTTTATTTAAGGAAATTTTCATTAAATAAGGAAATCATATAACCTATAGCAAGATAAGGGAAAGCCCCAGGCACATTTGAAAACCGAGGAAGAACAAGAACAAATAAAGAACTTATTTGTGGCATATTGATGTAACTAGCTTCTTTTGCATAAATTTAAAGCCCATAAGTATTTAGTCAAGGCACACATTCAAATCATTGGGTTCAAGTAAGAGACACAAAACATCAATGAAGAAACAAGTCTCTATTCTGAAATTTTAATTTCAAAAAATTTGACAACTTCTTCTTGTTTCCCCTTTCAGACCCATGAGCTTGTTTTCCATAATCATAAACCATGGTCATCAAACATTGTACATTTTCTTCGTTTTATATTATTCACAGACATAACTCTTTAAGTCTCCATACTGACCAAACTTAATAAATAAATTAGAATCTATTTGATAGTATCACAACTATATTCGTACCAGGTTGAGCATCACTATAGTAGCACTACGCAGAATTTAAAAAACCATAGGATAATTGCAAATTAAAAACAGAAGGACAAAACTAACCTGCCAACTGATTTGTGGTAGAGAGCTAAACGCTCTATCCCATCTCTTGTCTTAAGTATATTTTTGCAGACTTCCAAGTTGTCTTGATCATAATCAACCTTGACAATGGCATACAGAATTATCCTATATGGAAGAAAATTACACAAGTTCCTATTATATGGAAATCATATATGATTTCCATAATATAAATTTGCAGTCAAATTTTCAGTACATAAATATAAATCCTAATAAGTAACATGAATCAAAGAACAAGGAACTAAAATAACCAAGAAAAAAAATCAAGTTAAAGATCACAATAACGCCACGAAGAAAACAAAACACTCCAGTAGTCAAGCAAATCAATATTATTGACAAGAAAATGGAAATTTATTAAGCAAAAAAAGCCAAAAGCCACATGACAGAGTCAAAGCGGTCGATGGCTTCATTCTAGGCAAAGGCAAGCACACATGACAGAGATACACATGATTAAATTCAAGACCCCAATTCAATGGAAGAAAAAACCCAATAAGAAAACAATAAGATTGAACCCATAAACAAAGAAATCTCAATGGAAAGAGAGAGGTGGGTATTGGGTACCTTCTGAGGTGGTTGCACATCAAATAGCTCAAGGGCGATATCGATGGTCTCAAAGGCGAGTTGTAGGACATGCTCTCGGCAGTCGATGGCTTCGTTCTGAGCAGAGGCGGAGCACCGTTGCGAGGCTTCGAACCCCATTCTCTATCCATATCTTCTCAGTTCTCACTCGCTGACTAAGTGACTGTGACTTGTAGACTCGCTGGGTTTGCAACTTGGAAGAAGCTCTTGCTCTACAGTTTGGAAGAACCCTATAAATTAAATTGAGATATGGAGATTCCTTAAATGACAACCTAAATCCTTGATCAAAATCAAAACCAACATTTAAACACTAAATCCTAAATCAAGAAAATCTAAAGACGCAGTAAAACCCTAATGAAATAAGTGATGATCTTCAAAGATTAGAGATAAAGGAAAACCTTCTATAAGCTTCATATTAGAGAACGTCAATGTCGGCTGAGAATGGAAAGAAGTAGAAAAGAAGGGAGAGAGAGAATTAGGCGTGAAAAATAAAAGATCAAGGAGAGATAGTGTGAAATAGGAGAGAGAGCGTGTTTTTTAAGTGGGGGGAGAGAAAGCGTGTTTTTTTTTTTAACTTGCCCAGCAACGGTTTTGTTTAAAACTATTGTGTTTAATAATTTTGAAAAAACCCAAACCCAAATATTATTGGATATTATACATTCATACAACGTTTTTTACAAAACCGTTGTATAGTAAATTAAGATAACGGAAAAAACATGAACCATTGTCAGTTGATCGATGTCTATTCATATTATTGTAGTAGTGATGGTGTTGCAACTAATTGTATACTATATGTCAACTGTATGTTGGCAATGGTGTCAATGCTAACCAAAATTTCTTTTACTGACTCTTAACACCTATAGTGTGGCTTGGCACTGATGCACCTTTTAATTTTTATTTGTAATTCATACTAAACATAACATCTCCTGAAAAGTTATAACTAGTAACTTGATCAAAACTAATTTAGATTCCTTACTTAAAAAGTAAAACTGACCTCACGTCACTTGTATATCTTCGATCACTTGAATTGAGTAAAGACCTTCTTGTCAACCCTTTAAAAACAAGAGCTCACAAACTCGGCTTCAAACTTGATTCTCGAGTTCAACCAAAGATGGAGGGTGTATGAATTGGATGTGATAGACTGAATAGATTCATAAGGAACAATATATTCAACCTATCTATGTTTATGCCCTAGGTTAGTGTTTAAGAAAAGAGGATGTTCATAGAATCAATAAAAACCATCACACACTAAACCCTAGAATGCACACTCTCTTAAATTGTATAATATAAGTGAGCTAATTTGATTTAAGATTAAAAAATCTATTTATAAGAGACAAACCGTAATAACCTAAGAAATAAAATATAAACCAATTAGGAAAGAAATAACATTTAATTAGAACTTTAAAAACTAAGATTTAAAACACAAATCACAAAAAATTATGAGTATGGCCAGTTCTTTAAAGCATAGGACTGATCCTATGCAAAACAGAGAAAAACTTTGTCGCTGTGGGATCAATCCCCTGAAGTATAGAATCAATCCTTTAAAAAAAACATGTTACTATGGGATTGATCCTCTAAAGCATAGTATCGATCCTCTGAGGCATATAATTAATCCTTTGAACCCAAACACCTTTTTTAACAATTTCAAACATAATTTTTCAAACTCAAAGAGATTTAAAACACATTTAAATGCACATGAATGAATTTATAATCACCTAGAATGCATGTATGATCTCTAAGTCATATTACTTTAATCCTAATAGGATTGAACACCTAAACACGACTTGATCAATCTTGAACATTGCTTCACCCTAATCTTCGATTAAATCCAACACTTGACTCACTTAATTTAAGAACTATTTGAAACCAATGCCATAAGAAATGTGCCAATTGTGACTTATGAGAAAAGATTAACTGAGAGTCCATTCGTACTCCTCATGAATACATTCCTACACCCGAGAATCCATTCCTACTCCTCCTATCCTTGAGCTTACTCCTAATGAGCCTATTCATCATATGCTTATTACGTATGCTAGTTCATCTTCAACTTCAAAGAAATAATATACCCAATTCGGATTGGAATTTATCCTCTTATCACCATCCTGAAAACTTACTAGCACTTGTTCTCATCCACACTCTACCCACTCTGAAAGACAAGTTACATATGAGACTTTACCAACTCTCTGCCATCACCTAAGCCATAATTGCATTAATGTATGGTTGCTTCTTGGTTGTGCATGCTACTTTGCTAAATTAATGACGTGGATCAATTTCCATCTTTGATCAGCATGCTAGTAACACACCTTCTTTGCCTATAAATACCACTATTTCTCACACTTTGTAAGGGTTTACAAATTCACAAACACTTAACCCTGAACATCCTGACAGGACCGCCCCAGAGTTTACCCTGAGACAACCCTGTTGGGAACGCCACATCTCACGACATGGGCTCCGATCCTACCGAAAATTCGGCAGCGTCTCCTTTGTTAAAAAAAAACCTTACCCAAAAATGAGATATGCCCTGTTAAAACTCAACAGTAACCAGAGAATTTCAACAAATAATCTCTTAACAAAATAATAGTCAAAACAACAACCCAACCCGGAATGGTCACCTCAAAGTGATCTCAGAGCATATCTAAAGGAATTACATCATTCGAAAGAAATGAATAATTGAAATAAATAAGTGAAACTATGCCTACATAGTCTCGGATGTCAGAAGATGAAAAAGTGGCTCGACGCTCAAGTGGCACGAACGGGATCCTCGTCACCTGGGGGAGAACATTTAAAACACAAAACTATGAGATAAAACTCAGTGAGTGGACAAAATAATTTAAACAATCCTTTGTTCAACATAAGTATATTAACATAAAACTTGTCTTTCAAATTCCCCAGTTTCAAAAACCAATTCGCAAAATCATAATATCAAACCATCAATTCTGGGTCCCACTCGTCATAAATCCAAAACCTTCATAAATGGTAATTGCAGGTCAGATCAGATCTGGCCGTGGCCGAAATTTCGACAAATTTCGATAATTTCGGAAATTTCGGTGAAAAATTAATAGGTTGTTGTTAAAATTTCCATACCCCTAAAAAACGAAATTTAACTCATTGAATATAAGTAGTAGCGGCACAAAACATTTACCAATAAATCAAAATACTTAAAACTCACACCGTAGTACCCACAAACTCTCTATCAATACGTACACTTGGGCCAAGTACGTGTATATAGATATGGCTAACCTTTATCAATACGCGAACACACAATGGTTTGCATAGATTCCTAACTTTATCAATACACGCGTAGATAGTGCATGATGACACATGGCCCAAAGCCTATATATGTGAACCGATGTCATGCCCCGACCCTCAGGCACGTGAAAAACAACTGAAAATTGAAAACTGTTTCCTAAAACTGTGGGCACTTTTCTTGAAACTGTGAGCCATGAATATAAAATAGTTTACTGAAACAACTGTAATTTACAAAACGTTTACAAAAAATCAAAGTGTAAAAACACAGTTCTAAAACACTACTGGTCCCACTACCTCGTCTTCTCTTCACTGCCTCCTCAGCCTGCTTAACCTGCAAAAGAACCCTGCACCCAACCATAGGTGCATTGGATTTAAACACAACTCGATAAGCTCACTAGAGCTCGTATGAGTGAAACTACTGTAACCTCAAATTAAACTCAAATAAAATAATCGAATCACAATCCATCTTAAGCCTCAAATAAAAATTAGTCCACCAACCAGAAATCACAATCCTTAACTGGGTCACCAATCCTCTGGACCAAACAAATTCACAGTCTAAATCTGTAATACCTCAATTATCGTCAATTTAACCTCTAACTGAAAATCACCTCGAACAATCCACAAGATCCTTACTTGGGATCCATCTAGATCCGTCCATAACTTAGAATCCTCAAGCATCTTTTAGAACCAACTTAATCCTCAATTAATACCCACTGATGCCCAAATCTCACTTAATCCTTAATCATAACCTAAAATGACCTTTAGACTGTTAGGATTTCCAATCCTAATTTCGTACCCCCTTAACTAGCAACCAGAAACCAATCAAACAAGCACACAAAGCAAGCAAGTAACTAACTGAACTGCGATTAACTGAACTTAAATCACTCACTGTGACCACGCGAAAAGACCGAACTGCCCTTCGTGGCTCCTTTGCATGGATTCCAAAATCCGGCAGCACAACGGCATCGGAAATACAAATTCCCGTGCCGAGTACCTATTAAGACTAGACAACCAACAAAACAAGCCAAAGTTCACAAACAGATTGACAAACTATTGAAACGGGCATGAACCACCACACACGGTGGCTGCCCGGCCTCGAAAAACACACGAAAAGTCAAGGAAACTCATCCAAACTCACCCACAGGTTTGGGTGGTTGGCCCGAGGCCAAAAACCAAGGAACGGGTCATTCGCGCCACCACACGCAGTGGGACCCACGGTGGTCAACGGTGGTCAATAGTGGTCAACTACACAAAAACTGAAATTCATGTTTGGTAAAAACGAACTACACAAGCAAGTAGAGTACGTTAAGTGCATCGAAACTCAAACTTGGGTCGACGACCAAAAGTGGTCGGAAAAGGAAGAAAACGGCCGGAGAAGCCGTCGGCCAAACCACGCTCGATCCGCCCTCCACGGCGGTCCAACGGACGATCGAAGCACACCAACACGCTGGGCTCGACAAAGGGAGAAGATCTGGGTGGTCGTTGAGCCTCGACGTTGCCGAAAACGTCGAGATCGCCACCGTAACACCGACTATGCGCGATCGGAAACTCGAGTTCTTGGCTGCTTCAGGGGGAGGCGCCACCACGAGAAGGAAGAGGGGAGGGAGGCGAGCTCGGCAAGCTGAAGCCCGAGCCCAGCCGCCGCCGGACTCGCCCCCACGCGCCAGTGGAAGCTCTGGCTAGAGAAAGGAGTCGCGAGGAAGAGAGAGAGATTGCGGGAGAGGGAGGAGAGAGAAACTGACGCAAAACTGGGTTTCTGTGCCTTTTTAAAAATCAACTTTTCCAAAATTACAAGTTTACCCCTCCCTTCACACGTCCGTAACTTCCAAACTGTAGCTCCGTTTGACGCGTGCTTCATGTCTACGAACTCGTGAGAATTAGACCTTTCCAACAGACCCAAAATCAAAACCAAAACTTGACCCAAACAAAAAGTCAACTTTGGCTCTAGTTTAAAAGTCAAACTTTAAAATTTGAAAAATACCCAAAACGTTTTACTTTCCAAATAAAATCCCAAAAACTTTTAAAAAGCTTTTAAAAACAACTTTGAAAGGTACGGTGTGTTACAACCGATGGGTCCCAAAGACCTATAATTAGCCATTTACTCCTAGGTACTGTCCCGTGGTTTAAAAAACCATAAACCAATATCTCCATAAGTATATTACATATACATTCTTAAAATACCACAAAATAAATATTTGCAAATAAAAGAATTAAACAATCAAATCACAATTTTAATAGATATTTAAATAAATTCAAAACAGTCTTGAAACATTTAACAAAAAATTAACTTACAAACTTGGCTAGCAAAATGTAAGCCTCGCCGATCAGCCAACTAATGGCCAACATCCAAAAACTCGACTGAAAACACTCCCGATCATCCTGTACAAACACGTAAGGTCCAGATTAGTTCCCAAAAGCCTTAAAATAAGACAAAAACATTTTTGGTTACTGACCGGTTCAGCACTACCGCACGTGGCGGCGCTGGCGGCGGTCAACGGCGGCAGCCACAGGAAAGTTGACTTTTTGGGGACCAACTCAGAAAATAAAATTGACTACACCAAATCGACGGCCTCGACGAGAGTAGCAACTTTGTCAACTGAATCGAGTCCAAAAAGTGGCGGGAAGTGGCCGGAAAACCCTAATTTCCTTTCAAAAATTCTATCCCCGATCTGAAAATTCAAACCTACATGAAAAATTAGAAATCACATATGGTTGGAAAGTTTGAAATGTGAGAATTTCAGAAAGGTAAGAATCGAACCAAACCGAGCTAACACGAAGCGAAAATTTGGATTTGAAACTCACGGTAGTCGAAACTTTTAGGGCTCGATTCGTTGTCCACGGTGGTCTGATCGGGACGATTTGGGAATGGATGAAAAGAGGATAAAGTGACGAACAAAACCTGACCAAACTGACGTCCAGTCGGTGCTACACACGCCCCCATGCTCAGCCGGAAAGTGCAATGACAATTCTAATTGCCCAAACATGTTCACGCATAATTTTGATTTTTTTTTTTTTGAAAAATGAAATTCCTTTTGCTATTTATATTTTTCCCTCCAAACTTCAAACGCGCATAACTCCTAAATCGTAACTCTAAATTACAAGCCGTTTCTTCCTAACCTCTCGTGAGGTCAAGCTCTATGTAACCACATAAAAATTTGGGCCGAATGACCCTTTTAAAAATATACTTCCCTTGCAAAACCACAACTTCCCTAAAAAAAGGTAAATTGGTAAATTCACCGCAATGACTTTAAACAACGATCCAATAAGGAATACTAGGGACGGGTCGTAACACATATTATTCCAACAATATGTAAACTCATCTTCTTCTTCAATATAATCTATAAACCTTGATAAAGCATTATGTACCCCACTACGACCCTCAAAAATACTACGTACGTGCTTTAATGCGTTCAGTATAATATGCCATGTACAAAACTTATGATATGTATTAGGCATAATTGAAGAGCCTTTTCTATTGCAGGATCTTGATCTGTAAAAATTGTCTTTGGAGCTTTCTCAGACATTGCCTTTAAAAACATCTCAAACAACCATATAAATGACTCAGCAGTTTCATCATACATTAGAGCTATTCCAAATATGACAGTCTCTATGGTGATGAAGTCCAACAAATACCAAAAATGGTCGATTAGCCTTATTAATTTTGTACGTTGTATCAAAACTAACAACATCCCTGAATTGACTATAGTCAATTATCATTCTACCATCTGCTCAAAAATATGGCTTTTATCAGCTCCTCACTATCCAATTGCATGGAATAAAAGAATGATGGATTTTCAATTGCTTAATCAGAAAAATATTTTATTATATATCTTGCTTCTCCATATGCCAATTGACTCTGCCTCTTTGACCGTAGATAGTTTTTATATCTAGTTTTGTATATCCAAGAGAATCTCTTCCACCTGCTTGCTTACCCATTAACTCATATGAAGACTTAAGAGCAATTCCACATTCTTGCGCCAATTCTGCTTCAATGGCTTGTAAGGTTGCTATTTTCCGTTGAGATGGTAGCATATGAGCACACTATCCCATCACAAGGTCATGGTTGTGCTCTTCCACAAAATTGTTAACAAAATACTTTTTATTGTTCCTATTGAACTTAATACATAGTTTAGCATGACAAACGGCTCTTGTCTCTGCTCTACGTTTAAAGGTCAAATGATCCCTTCTATCTTTGGATCGACCTCCCTCTTTATCACAAACAAATATTCTTGAAGTCATTTCTCCTGTTCACTTATTCTTACCATAACTTTCTCTTCTAATACTAAATCCCATTTTTCATCCATACTCATTGTAAAAATCGAATGCTGCTTGTTCAAAATCAAATTATGTTCTATGTCTAGGTTTCCAATATATATCACTCAAAGCTTTTATATTAATTTCTATTGTAGCCACTGAATCATCCATTTTGCAAGCAATATATAGTACATAAATTTGATTATAAACCTAACTGCAATATACAAATTATCATGAGTAAGTATAGAAACACTTAATTAATTACTATGCTCACATATAATTCATGGAACAAGAAAAAAATCTTAATTAATTACTATGCTCACATATAACTCACAGAACAAGAAAAGAATAATGAAACAAATTCAATCCACTATATCTTCTCACTTGATGTTTAAACTATTGCATTGAATAAAGTATGATTCTTTATATTATAAAAATATATATGTGGACACCATGAAAACAAAGAGCATAAATCATTACATAGAAAAATCAATGTTGCTAGTGAAATCATAGATAGAGGAAAGACAAAATATCAAAGCCCATAGGAGTAACCAACTATCAAACTATCAGGGAAACAAATAACAGAGGGAAAAAAAAAACATGGTCCTACAAATTTTTTAGGTTTTACAATATAATCTTCCCCCAAAATACTTAGGCATTGAAATTTGAAGAAATAAGGATTTGGCTTAATACAAAATATAAATTGCAAAGGAAAGGACTGTATAGGAATAGAAGAACGTCGTTATTTCTCTTCGTGGGGTTTTCTTATTTTTAATTATTTTAATTTGGTAATTAGAGTTTTAAATAAATGTGAACCATAGGATATTAAAAAAGTACATGACACTGTATAGTTAAAAGGTTAGTAAGGTTAGGAGATTAGAGAGATTAAATGGTTAAGTTGGATTATTATGTAACACCCCGTACCTTCCAAAGTTATTTTGAAAAGCTTTTTAAAGTTTTTCAGGATTTTACTGGGGAAGTAAAACGTTTTGGGTGTTTTTTGAATTTTAAAGTTTGACTTTTAAATTTGGAGGCAAAAAGTTGACTTTTTGTTCAGGCAAATTTTTGGTTTTGACTTTGGGGTCGTTGGAAAGGTCTCATTCTCACGAGTTCGTAGACACGAAGCACGCGTCAACGGGAGCTACAGTTTGGAAGTTACGGACGTGTGAAGAGAGGGACAAATTTGTAATTTTGGAAAAAGTTAGTTTTAAAAAGGCACAGAACCCCAGAAACTTCTCAGTTTCTCTTTCCTCCCCCTCCCGCAGTCTTTCTCCCTCTCGCGAGTTCTCTCCCAGCCGCCACTGTAACAGACGCGTGGGGCGCATCCGGCGGCGGTTGGACTCGGGCTTTGGTCCACCGTGCTCGCCTCCCCCTCCTCCACCTCCCCCTGGTCTCGGTTCAACCCAAACGCACCTGAAAACCTGAGTTGTAGTATGCGCGCTGTGAGAGTCGCCGGTGGCGATCTCCCTTTTCTGGCGACGACGCGACCTCCCACTTGCCTAGACTTCTTCGTCTCGTTGAGCCCGTTACAGTGGTGTCCTCCGATCGTCCATCGGAGCACTGTAGGCGGCGAATCGTTGTTGGGTGTGCCGATGGCTTGTCCGGTTGTTTTCGCCTTTTTCTGGCCACTTTTGAGCTTCGACCCAAGTTTGAGAATCGATCCTCTGAACCTCCTCTACCTGACTGTGTCGTCCGTTTTTTACGAAAGTGAATTTGGTTTTTGATAGGTTGACCAGCGTTGACCACCGCGGGTCCCGCTACGTGTGGTGGCGCCAGTAACCCGTTCCTTGGTTTTTGGCCTCGAGCCAACCACCCGAACCTGTGGGTAAGTTTGGGTGAGTTTCTTGGACTTTTCGTGTGTTTTCGAGGCCGGGCAGCCACCATGCGTGGTGGTTCCCGCCCGTTTCAGTTGTTAAGCGGACTGTTTGTGTAGGTACGCTTGGCTCGGGAATTGTATTTCCGATGCCGTCGTGCTGCCAGATTTTGGAATCCGTCCAAAGGAGACACTAAGTGCAGTTCGGTCTTTTCGCGTGGTCAAGTGAGTGATTTAAGTGCAGTTAATTTAAGTTTAGTTAATTTTCAATCAGTTAGTTGTTTGCTTGCTTTGTGTGCTTGCTTGTTGGTTTGCTAATTAGTTGGGTACGGATTAGGATGGGAGATCCTGAAAGGTTTGAGGTTATTTTGGGAAGTTGAGGATTAAGTTGGATTTTAAGTAAGGATTAGTGGTTATTGTTTGAGAATTAGTGAATTCCAGTTGAAAGATCTAGTTGGATCCCAAGCAAGGATCTTGTGGATTTTTCGAGGTGATTTTCAGTTAGAGGTTAAATTGAGGATATCTGAGGTATTACGGATCATAGTGAATTTATTTGGTTTAGAGGTTTTGGTGACCAAATTAAGGACTGTGATTTCTGGTTTGTGGATTGATTGTGATTTGAGGCATTAAGGTGGTTCTTGGTTTGATTATTTTACTGAATTAATAATTTGAGGTTTCCAATTAGTTTTCGCTCATACGAGCTCTAATGAGCTTACCAGGTTTGTGTTTAAACCCGGTGCACCTGTGGTTGGGTGCAGGGTTTGGTTTTGCAGGTTAAGCAGGTTGAGGAGGCAGTGGAGAGAAGACAAGGCAGTGGGACTAGCAGCTTTTCAGAACTTGGTTTTACAGTTTGATTTTCATGTAAAATGTTTTATAAATGTGCTTTTGTAAATTACAGTTGTTTCAATAAAATTATTTTATATTTATGGCTCACAGTTTCAGAAAAGGGCCCACACTTTCAAGAAACAGTTTCAGTTTACAGTTGTTTTTCACGTGCCCGAGGGTCGGGGAGTGACATATTAAATTAATTAATCATGTTTAAAGTGAGATTTAAATTGCATAATTTAATTGATTAAGTTGGATTAAATAAAATCAATTAATTATTTAATTGCTAAAACCTAAAGAAGTAAGAAGCATGCAAACTAAGTTGGAAATTATTTGCGTTACTTACTTAATTAGTTGGACTTATTTAGTTGTTAAACAATCAATCTCATAATTATTTGAGGCCACCTAATTAAAGTAATAGAACGACATGATGTCAAGGTCAGTCCTGGCTGTTATTGTTATTGCCGGCTTATGGAACACTAGGATTGATCCTCCTAGTCTCCCCTGTACTGACCTGGTCATAATTGTTTAGACTTTCAGTGGTTAAACTCCAGACTTAAAATAAAATTTGGTTAAGTAGAAACCTTAAGTCCCGAAAATATAAGACTTGGTCTAAGTAGACAAGTTTCCGGGATTTTCTAAGAAGACATGACAGAAAGGTAAGGTCATGCCGAAACTTTGCTGAAACTCCGACGAAGTTCTGTCAAACTTACTTTTACTAAAGTTGGATTTCTGTTGAATTTGGATTTCTAGTTTTCCAAGAGAAAGTTTTAAGAACTTGTTGTTGTGGAAGTACAAAAAGGTTAAACTTGGACACCAGGTACGGGAATTCTCACACCCTGACTATTGGGACTGTTTTTATGCATGTATTTTTGCTATTAAATATTGTTGCTTGCAAACTCTGCATCGTTTGTGTATGCCATATTGCACAGTTTTTTGTTGTTGTTGATGATCTGAGAGTAAAGGGTGATGAAATACGCTCACCTTAGGTTTCGATCCCCTAAACTTTCGAAAGGGGTATGTAGGACGAGCTAGTCGATTTGTCCTTTTAGGGAAGCTAGCTTATAAGAAAAACTATCATGGTAATGGATACTCTCGCTACATTATCTACTTTGTGCTTGGTATGTGTAGTTGGCCGTTCGTGATCAATTATCAATCAATGTGTAACGACCCGTACTCCGTAAGGTAAAATTTTTTTAAATTTTAATTTGGTCTTCGGGGCCTAAAGTTGACTTTGGGTTCGAATAAGATTTGATGTTTGACCTTGGGTTCGTTAGAAGGCCTCGGGCTTACGAGTCTATAGACATGAGGCATGTCCCGTTTGGAGGGACGGTTTGAAAATTTTGTATGTGGCAAGGGACCTGAAAGTTGACTTTTTAAATTATAGGGCCCTTGGAGTAGACTTTGACATGGTTAAGTAGAACTCGACTCTTCGAGTTCGTAGACATGAAGTACACGTCAAACGGAGTTACGGTTTGTAAGTTATGGACGAGTGAAGTGAGTGGAAAAATCGTAAATTGGGTGACTTAGCCTTTAAAGATTCCAGAATTTTCTGGAATCTTCCCCCCTTTCTATTTCTCTCCCTCTTCCCCCCTCAGCCCGCAGAACCTTCTCCTTCCCTCTCCCTGTGTGCGACACCCTTCCCCCCACCGTCCAGCTGCTTCTGGCTAGCCGATAGCGACCCCACAACGCCGACCACCCAGCCCCTGCGTGCGCTGCTGCTCGGAAGGAACCTCAACCGTCGCCGGCTTTTCCCCAGTTTCCGGCCAGCTTTCCGGTGCCATTCCTGCTTATTTTAGGTGGGTTTTCTCCCCCCTCTCTTCCATCTTTTGGTTCTCTTGGATTGGGCTGCCAATTTTGAATTATTTTAGACATGAGAAAATTTGAGATTTCAACCCCAAATTGGAAAATCTGTAGTGTGTGGCTTGGGGTACGAATTTGTGGTCGGATTAGCTAATTTCCAACCTTAGGGACTCTTAATTTTGGTTTAGAACCTTGGGCTTCAAGGAAAAATTGAAGGAATTGGAAGTTGGTGGATGAGGGCTTGGCCATTTCGGGTGATTGCACGAAAATTTTGGGAATTGACATAATCTAGTGATATTTTAGTCGAATTCCATCAATTAGAAACTTAATCCGGAACTTGGATTGATGGGTCCGAAAGAAAAGGTAGAAATTGTGAATTTAGGGTTGGAAGCACCACTTTGTTTGGGGGTGAGATTAATCCGACCCTTTAATCACGAAATTTAGGAATTATTATTGATTTTAGATTTTACTAAGGGAGTTATTAACTTGGGATTGTATAGAAAGAGACCGAGATTGAAAAAACCCAATTTATTGGTTGTGGACACATTAAACGTGAGAACTAATGGCGTATTTATCTTTTTCTTATAGGGGCTACACTCGAGACTAAGGGCGACCCAGCCAAGCAACGAGACTATACTCCTTGACAGTGAGTGGACTTTGTCTTATTTAAAGTTTATCAAATTTAATTCGAATCTTATTTTCTTATGAATTGCTTGGTTGTGAATTTCAATTATCGATATTGATTTTGGGATTTTGAGTGTTATTAAATGAGTTATGCGGATTGATATTTTATCCGTTTATTTGATTGAGGCTTCTGTGAAAATAATTTAAAGGATGTTTTCCTTGAACAATTATTGATTTTCTCGTTAATTTAAAGAAAGTTTTGAACTGAGTTATACAATTCCGATTGGAGTGATTGAGAACGGTTGGTTTTGAATTTTATTCCGCACCCACTTAGTACCCGTTATATATACTGGAATTATATAGGTCTTTGGGATCCATCACGGCACACACATAGGCTTTGGGTTGTGTGCCGGGATGCTTTGCCCTTTAGGGGTGGCCCTGCGTGCACATACGGCAGGTCAGTGGCCCTGCATGTGTATGATAGATCACGACTCTGCACATGTACGGCAAGTTATCGCCCTGCATGCGTATGGCAGGCTATGGGCCCTGCGCATGTACGGCAGGCTATACGGGTAATTTGGGAGCGAATAAAGAAATTGATTTAAATTTTAGAATTTTCTTATGCAAGGAAACTTTGTTGTTTTTGCAAAAATTGAATTTCCGTTGTTTAAGGAATTAATTGAAAAATATTCGTGCTAGCTTTTGTAAATGATGGATAAAGGAAATCAAAAAATCCGTTTTAAAAACTGGGGGTTTTCATGGAAAGTTTGTGAGGTCCTTGTGTGAATCTTTTGGTTGATTGTAAAAGTTTATTTTATTTTGTTCACTCACTGGGTTGTCTCACTTTTACCTTTGTTTGCTTCTTTTTAAATTTTCCCCAGGTAACTGCAGTGGTGCGGTCGAGCAGAGATACGTCGAGAATACCCAAGATTTTTTGAAATTTTGTAAATTCTCTTCTTTTGTTCTTAATTAGTTATGCTACTTAAGGTGGTAGACTGTAACGATGTATATAACACTTTTAGTAGTAAATGTTACCTTGACTTTCTTTTATTATGATTTCGGGTCGGAGACCCTTGCTTATGGTAGGGGAGCTGGCTTAGAATTGTGTTTTATAGGTTTTTTTCTAAGTAAGGATTAGTCCAATTTCAAGGAAGGTTCTGCTGAATTTTCCCTAGGATTTTCCTTGATATTGGATTTCCGCAGGATCACCCCGAGTTCCAGGGTGAAATTCGGGGAGGGTCCTGTCACAATGATACTCTGGTACCCTAAAATGTTTTGAGAAACTGCATTCGTATCATCAAAGGTTTTGTGGATTTTTAAAGATTAAACCTTGATATTGGTTTTTGTTTGGTGAAATCTTTTCAACTGTTTTTCAATACCAACTAATTATATATGTTAAATATCTTTACTTATTATTTTCAAACGTAGCCAAGGTCCCCCGAGGGAAGCGATGATCATTTATGATGCTTACCCCCTACTACATTCTTTTTCAGATCAAATCCCGGTTGACGATCTCGATTAGTTAGTCGGTGAGGCACTTGAATATCTTGCTAAGCATCCTCAGGTCTCTTTCCTGTTTTGTCGAGTTGTTTGCTTTATCAAACTCTATTAATTATAAGTTCTATTAGTTGGTTGGTACCCACTTTGGGTTTGTTAGTTAAACATGACTTCTTTGTTAGTCATGTTGTTGTTAAGGGTACTTTTGTAATACTTCTTTGTTACCTTCTTACCCGCTATGTGTTTTTCTCTTTAATTCAACCCATCTTTTTCAAAATAAGCCTTACGTTAGTTATTTAATTTTGGAATAGTGTCTTAGGACTTGGTAACACGTTTTAGAGTTAAATAATCGGCGTGGTGGCTGTCAAGTGGCCCAAAAAGGGAAATTTTTTTCAGGCCTTGTTTTGGGACATGACAGTTAAAGTGGTATCAGAGCAAATTCTTTAAAATGGTTTTACAAAAATGAATTTCAAAATGTTTTTCACAACTAGTTTTCCAAATGAATTTGGAAAGTCATTTTTGTGAAAATTACCAACTTTGAAATTATCTTGTTTCTGAGTCTTCATTGAAAGTCGTGTTCAAGTTTTCGATTCTGCTTAAATGTTTGCTAAAAGGCTTGTAATTTCTTTTAATTCTGTCAAGCAAGATGCCACCCCGACCTGTCAACCCTCCTGTTTACCAAACTACTGATAATCAATTTGATCCGTAGCAGATGCCAGCCTCTTTGCAAGCATTCTTGAATGCGCAGCCTCAGATTACGCCTGCTGAGAAAGAAGAGAAACGAAGGAGAGAGCACCTGAACGATTTTCTCTGAATTAAACCCTTGAAGTTTCATGGTAATTCTGAAGTGAATTTGGTGAATTGTGACTCCAACACATCCTGAAGAAGCTCAACGCAGTTCACGCATCGCCGAAGCTGAAAGTATAGTTAGCTGCCCACATGTTGGAAGGAGAAGCATATGCGTGTTGGAACATCATTACTTCAATGGTGGATGTTGAAGTAATGAGGTGGGATGACTTTCAACGTCATTTCAACAATTGTTACTTTCCAAAGCCTGTGAGAATTGGGAAAGCTAAGGAATTTCTAGAATTGGAGCAAGGGAATATGACCATAGCTATGTATGTGTCAAAGTTCATAGAGTTAGGAAGGTTTGCACCTTCAATCATAAATGATGAGGAGCTGAAGATATCTCATTTTCTACAAGGACTAAAGAACGGGATTCATGCTCATTTGGTGAGTGATGATTGCCCTGATTACACCTCCTTGGTGAATGCAACCTACACTCAAGAGCAAGATCACGTAGCTACAATAAAGAAGTATAAGGCATCTAGAAAGCCTAATGAGAAGAGGTTTGGAAAGAAAAGGAGTTTTGATTCCGAAAGGGAGAGGAATCAAGGAGGAAGTATGAGATGTCACTTCAACTGCTATACTTGTGGAAAGGAAGGACATATCTCTACTAATTGTAATAGGACCGTCCTCAAATTCCACCCTGGAACTCGGAGTGATCCTGCAGAAATCCAATATCAAGGAAAATCCTAGCGAAAATTCAGCAGAACCTCCCCTGAAATTGGACTAACCCTTACTTTAGAAAACCTGTGAAACACACTTCTAAGCCAGCTCCTCTACCACAAACACGGGTCTCCGACCTGAAACCATAGTAAAATGAAGCCAGTGTAACATTTTGCTACTAAAAGTGTTATCTGTGCCATTACAGTCCAACTACCTTAAGTAACACAACCAATTTAAGAACAAAAGGGAGATAATTTACAAGGTTACAAAATCTAAGGTGTCCTCGATGTGTCTTTGCTCGACCACACCACCGCAGTTACCTGAGGGAAATTTAGAAAAACAACACAAAGGTAAAAGTGAGACAATCCAGTGAGTGGACAAAAATAAAATAAACTTTTAGAAATCAACCGAAAAGATCACACAAAGACCTCACAAGCTCTCCATGAAAACCCCCAGTTTTTAATAATTTCCTTTATCAATCATTTACAAAAGCTAGTAAATATACTTTGCAATTATTCGTCTTAAATGAATGGAAATTTAATCATGCAAAAACAAAGTTTCCCCGCATAAGATAATTTCTAAAATTTAATTCAAGTAATTTATTCGCTCCCAAGTTACCCATATAGCCTTCCATACATGCGCAGGGCCCACAGCCTGCCGTATGCATGCAGGGGTATAACCTGTCGTACATGTGTAGAGTCACGATCTATCATACACATGCAGAGCCACTGAACTGCCGTACGTGCACTCAAGGGCGCCCCCAAAAGGCAAAGCATCCCGGCACACGGCCCAAAGCCCAAGTTTATGCCGTGATGGGTCCTAAAGACCTATACAATTTCAGTATACCAAACGGGTACTAAATGGGTGCTTAATAAGATTCAAAACCAACCGTTCTCAATCACTCCAATCGAAATTGTATAACTCAATTTAAAACTTTCTTAGAATTAATGAGGAAATCAATAATTGCCCTAGGAAACCATCGTTTCAATTATTTTTATAGAAGCCTCAATCATAATAAATTGATAAGAAATATCAACCCGTCTAACTCATTTAATAACATTCAAGATTCCAAAATTAATTTTGATAATTGAAATTCACGACTAAGCAATTCATAAGAAAACTAAAATTTGACTTAAAATTTGATAAACTTTAAATAAGACAAAGTCCACTCACTGTCAAGGAATCTAGTCCCGTTGCTCGGCTGGGTCGCCCTCAGTCTCGGGTGTAGTCCCTAATATGAGCAGAAATTGCGCCAGAAACTGACCGGAAACTAGGGAAGGACTAGCAACTTGTGGGGTTCCTTCTGAGCAGCAGTGCGCGCAGGAGATGGGTCGACGTTGTGGGGTCGCTGGCTGGCTGGCATCGGCGCGAGAGGGGTTGTCAACGGCTGGTTCTGGCCGGAAGCAAGCTGGAAGGGGGTGTATCTCACTCGTAGGGAGAGTGAAGGGGAAGAATATGAGGGTTGAGGGGAGGGGAAGGAGAGAAATGGAAGGAGAGAGAAGATTCCAGAAAATTATGGAATCTTTAAATGCAAAGTCACCCAAATTACGATTTTGCCACTTACTTCACTCATCCATA
Organism: Purshia tridentata; assembly: GCA_003254885.1. Taxonomy (NCBI): domain Eukaryota; kingdom Viridiplantae; phylum Streptophyta; class Magnoliopsida; order Rosales; family Rosaceae; genus Purshia; species Purshia tridentata. The sequence goes on from QANT01000278.1 coordinate 19,844, forward strand.
ACTTACAAATCGTAACTCCTTTTGACGCGTACTTCGTGTCTACGAACTCGTGGAGTCGAGCTCTACGCAACCACGTCAAAGTCTACTCCAAGGGCCAAATGATTTAAAAAGTCAACTTCTAGGTCTCTTGCCACGTTCAAAATTTTCAAACCGTCCCTCCAAATAGGACATGCCGCATGTCTATAGACTCATAAGCTCGAGGCCTTTCTAACCAACCCAGGGTTAAACATCAAATCTTATTCAAACCCAAAGTCAATTTTAGGCCCCGAAGACCAAATTAAATTTCAAAAATTTACCTTACGGAGTACGGGTCGTTACAAATTGCCCAAACAAGGGAGTTGAATGGAAGATGTTAGCTCAAAGACCCCAACCTCAAGCTCAGAACAATCCACCGATTAGAGCTCAGCCTCTAAGGCAAGTGCCGCAACAAGGAGGGTAAGGAAGGAACGTGGGACCTCGTCCTCAACAGAATCGAGGTGGTAGAGCGTTTGCATTTCACGAGACAAATAAGGATGCGACCTTGGAAGATATGCTTCTTTTATCAAACACTCAAGTTAAAATACTGTTTGATACTAGTGCATCGCATTCTTTCGTATCCGCTAGTTTTGCTAGAAGCATAGGGTTGCGTGCTGAATCGTTAGAAGTACCCTTAAGTGTTCTGTTAGGAAGTAAGGAAGCTTTAGATCAAATCTATAGGGCTTGTCAACTAGTAATGCAAGGACAAAAATTGCTAGATAATTTGTACCCTTTGGAGATGATTGAGTATGACCTAATCCCAGGTGGGGATTGGTTACGCGCGAATCAAGCTCTAATCGATTGTAAGAAAAGGGAGGTACAAGTTATCGGGCCCAATGGAGTTGAAGTAGTAGCACGATTAGATGAGAATTTGATTCCATCTAACCCGTTGCTGAAAACTAGTCTCAAAGGGAGAAGAACTCTACAATGTTATGCACTCATTGCATCGACAAAGGAAAAGAAGGAAACTGGAGATTTTGTACCCGTTGTGGTTGAGTAACTGGAAGTGTTTCCTGAGATTATACTGGGGATACCTCCACCAAGAGAAGTAGAGTTCAGAATTGATTTGGCTACTGGAACACAACCAATATCAATACAACTGTATCGAATGGCCCCAATCAAAATGGAAGAGCTACGCAAGCAGTTGGAGGAGCTATGGACCAAGGGATTCATCCGAGAAAGCATATCACCTTGGGGAGCTTCGGTGTTATTCGTAAAGAAGCATAATGGATCATTACGACTCCGCATCGACTATCGAAGGTTGAACCACATGACAACTAAGAACAAGTATCCACTACCACGAATCGATGAGTTGTTCGACCAACTCGCTGGTTGAAGTACTTCTCGAAGATTGACCTATGTTCTGGTTATCACCAACTACGCGTACGAGAGGAGGTCATACCAAAGATTGCATTCTGTACTCGTTATGGAAACTTGAAGTTTACGATTATGCCATTTGGACTGACGAATGCACCCACAGCATTCATGGACCTGATGAATCGCGTATTTTGACCTTATCACGACAAGTTCGTGATCGTGTTCATGGACGACATTTTGATTTACTCAAAGATGCTACAAGAGCATGATAAACATCTCAAGGTTGTCTTTTAAACCCTAGTGGAGAAGCTTGTATGCCAAGAAGTCAAAGTATGATTTCTGGTTAAAGGAAGTACAATTTCTTGGACATATCCTCTCTGGAGAAGAATCAAGGTAAAGCCCAGCAAGATAGAAGTAGTGGTGAACTAGGGACAACCAAAGTCAGTTACAGAGATCTGCAATTTTATTCTACTAGCGGGGTATTACCGGAGATTTTCGAAGGATTTCTCAAAGCTTGCTACTTCAATGACAAGGTTGATAAGGAAAGGAGTGAAGTATGAATGGAGTGACAAGTGCGAGCAAATGTTCTAGGAGCTTAAGAAGCGATTAACAATCACCCTGATATTGGTCTTACCTGACAACAAGAATCCGTATGAAGTATATACGGATGCTTCTGGACTCAACACACAATCTTGAGTTAGCAACGGTAGTACACACACTGAAGATTTGGAGATGCTACTTGTATGGTAGCAATTTCACAGTGTTTTCGGACCATAAGGGTCTCAAGTACATATTCACCCAACGTGATTTGAATTTGTGACAACGGAGATGGATGGAGTAAATTAAAGACTACGAATTTAAGTTGGAATATCATCCAGGGAAGGCGAATAAGGTGGCTGAAGCCTTAAGTAAAAAGATGAGGGGAACGATGGCAACATTACTTCTCGTAGAAAGAGAATTACTCCAAATGTTGGATGACTACGACATCAAGATGTTGTCAGATGGTGTTCTCACTGGGTTAAGAATTGAGTAACCATTAAAGAAGGAAGTTATTATGAAGCAAGTAGAAGATCTTGAACTACAAGAGATCAAAAGAAAGATCAGTTCAGGAGAAGTAGTGAATGGATGGACATTTCATACAAATAATGGGTTACAGTACAAGCAAGGGTTAGCCATACTAAAGAATGAAGAGCTTCCTTATTCGATTCTGTATGAAGCACATCACTCATGTTTTGCTATGCATCTAGGGATGCATACGATGTATAAGGACTTAATGAGAACGTTTTGGTGGAAAGGAATGAAACGTGAAGTAGTGGATGACATCAAGAGATGCTCAGTTTGTCAACAAGTGAAAGCTGAACATCAGAAGTCTTTTGGATTGTTACAACCACTACCAATTCCTATGTGGAAGTGGGAAAACATCAGTATGGATTTCATCACTAATCTACCCAGAACAGTGAAAGGTTATAATGGAGTGTGGATGGTGGTAGATTGACTCACAAAGTCTGCACACTTTTTGGCAATAAAGATGGACTCACCTATAAGTTACTTTGCTTAATTGTACATTGAAGAGATAGTACAACTACACGGAATTCCAACGAGCATAGTATCCAATAGTGATCCTTGATTTACATCACGACTTTGGAAAAAGTTGCAAGAACAACTTGGAACATAGCTCGATTTAAGTACTGTTTACCATCCATAGACGAATGGGCAATCTAAAAGAGTGATTCATATTCAAAGAGGACATGTTACAAGCTTGTGTCATGGATTTTGGAGGCAAGTGGAGTGAGTACTTGTCTTTAGCTGAGTTCGTGTACAACAATAGCTACCAAGTAAATATTGGTATGGCTCATTATGAAGCATTGTATGGATGACCTTGTAGATCACCATTGTGTTGGACGGAATCCGATGAGAGAGTCCCACTAGGACTAGAAGTTGTCAAAGAGACGACCAACAATGTTAGAGAGATTAGAGATCGATTACAGATTGCTCAGAGTCGGTATAAGTTGTATGCCGACCAAAGACAAAAGCCGATCGAGTTTCAAAACGGAGACTTTGTTTTTCTCAAAGTCAGTCCACGAAAAGGAGTCCTTCAGTTTAAAGAAGGATGAAAGTTGGCACCTTATTTTGTTGGACCTTTTAAGGTTATTGGGCGTGTAGGGCCAATTGCTTATAGGCTTGAGTTATCGCCTTAGTTGTCTCACGTACACAACGTGTTTCACTTGTCCAAACTGAATAAAAGTGCACTTGAACTTCCACGGATTATGCATTGGGTGGATTTGCCTTTAGAACAAGATGTGACATATACGGAGGGAACCGTTTGCATCCTCACATATCAGACAAAACAGTAGAGGATAAAGAAATTACTGTCGGTTAAGGTACAATGGCAACACCATGGCGTAGAAGAAGCAACCAAAGAACTGGAATCCGACATGAGAAAAAGGTTTTCTCACCTCTTCGAGTAAGCGAGTAATCTCAAGGACAAGATTTGTTTTAAGTTGGGGAGACTGTGAGACCTATCTTTTTCTAGTATTTTACTTCTCACTAAAATTAGAATTTTTCGATGGAACTAATAACTAAGGCTGGACGTCACTAGCGTAGAACCTAATTTGTTATGAGTAACGACATTTGGTTCATTGAATTTGGAGTTAAAATGATTAAGTTATGAATTTTCCAAGTTGGATAATTATTTTTAGGCCATTATTTGATTTTTTAGAATTTATTTTAGGTGAAGTTGGACTATTCATAAAAATTTTAGAAATCGAATTGTTGTTTTGAGCCCATAAATAGATAGTACTCAGTCTCATGAGTCTGTAGGATTTTTCGTGGAATTATTTGGAGACCCGAGTAATTTTTAGTGAATTTTTTAAGTTGGAAAAAAATAATTTAAAAATTTAAAAATGATGATGTGGCAGCCAACGCCACGTGTCACGTGCAGATGCGTCAATAAGTGTTGACGAGGATAGGCACACGGAATTGGCATGAGCTGCACCTCACTTGATCATTTACCCTTGTTTTAATCTTAGCTCTTGAATTTCATTTAAATGCCTTTTAGTCTTGGCCCTTCATTTTTGCATGTAAATTGTCCCACATTGGAAGTGAGAGCTTCCTTCCTCACCTCCTAAAGCCTAAAAATAGAGGAGCCCCCTTCTCATTTTCACTTGCACTCCTTAGTTTGAGTTAAAGGCTCCTCACTCTTAAGTTCCTTTTCTCTTTAAAATTCTTCTTAAGGGAAATCTTCCTTTTGTGAAGGGAACCCAAAGGAGCAAGCTCTAATCTTTTTCGGAGAAGCTTCATAGTTCAAAATTTTGTTTATTTTTTGTTTTTTGTTGGGTTATTAATTACCCCATAGAGGTGGTGATTAATTTCTCTAATCAAAAATAGCCTTTCTTCGCAGCGAAGCCCTGCCCAATTTCCATCGTGCCGAAGTAATTCATTGGGTAAGATTTTAAAGTTTGGTTTAGTTCTTTAAGTTTAATTTAGTTGCTTATTAAGCTTTAATTTTGATGTTTTAGCAATTCTTTAGTGGAGGTTAAGCAAAGGAAGTCTTCAACCCGGTAAGTGAAACTCCTCCTTTTCTTTAAGGTTTTTATGCATAATTAATTATTTAAGTTGGATTATTAAATTAATTAATCATGTTAAAGTAGGATTTAAATTGCATAATTTAATTGATTAAGTTGGATTAAATAAAATCCATTAATTATGTAATTTCTAGAACCTAAAGAAATAAGAAGCATGCAAACTAAGTTGGAAATTATTTGCTTTGCTTACTTAACTAATTGGAATTGTTTAGTTGTTAATCAATCAATCTAATAATTATTTGAGGCCACCCAATTAAAGTAATCGAACGAAATGATGTCGAGGTCAGTCTTGGCTACTGTTGCTATTACCGGCTTAAGGAACACTAAGATTGATCCTCCTAGTCTCCCCCGTACTGACTTGGTCATGATTATTTAGACTTTAAGTGGTTAACCTCCAAACTTAAAATAAAATTTGGTTAAGTAGAAACCTTAAGTCCTAAAAATACAGAGACTTGGTCTAAGTAGACGAGTTTCTGGGATTTTCTAAGAAGACATGACCAAAAGGTAAGGTCATGCCGAAACTCTGCTGAAACTCTGCCAAAGTTCTGTCAAACTTACTTTTACTAAAGTTGGATTTCTGTCGGATTTGGATTTCCAATTTTCCCAAAGAAGGTTTTAAGGACTTGGTGCTATGGAAGTACAAAAAGGTTAAGCTTGGAGACCAGGTAGAGGGATTCTCACACCCTGACTGTTGGGACTGTTTTTGTGCATATATTTATGCTATTAAATATTGTTGCTTGCTAACTCTGCATTGTTTTTGTATGTCATATTGCACGGTTTTTGGTTGTTATTGATAATCTGAGAGTAAAGGGTGACGAAAAACACTCACCTTGGGTTTTGATCCCCTAAACTTCGGGAAGGGGTATGTACGGATGAGTTAGTCGATTTTTGTGTCGGGGGAGGCTAGTTTAAGGGGTACTGCCATGGTAATGGATACTCTCGCTACATTACTTGCTTTGTGCTTGGTAAATGTAGTTGGTCGTTCGTAATTGATCATCAATCAATAATACTCGGGTACCCTAAAATGTTTTGAGAAACTGCATTTGTATTATTAAAGGTTTCGTGGATTTTCAACGATTAAACCTTGATATTGGTTTTTTTTGGTGAAATATTGTTAACTGTTTTTCAGTACCAACTGATTATATCTATTAAATATCTTTACTTATTATTTTCAAACCCAGCCAAGGTCCACCCGATGGGAAACGATGATCATTTGTGATGCTTACCCTCTACTGCATTCTTTTGCAGATCAGATCCTAGTTGATAATCTCAATTAGCTGGTCGGCGAGACACTTGAATATCTTGCTAGGCATCCTCAGGTCTCTTTCCCGTTTTATCGACTCATTTGCTTTATCGAACTCTGTTAATTATCAGTTCAATCTATCTTTCAATTTGCTTGTAAACTTTAAAGATAACTTTCTATTAGTTGGTTGGTACCCACTAACATGACTTCTTTGTTAGTCATGTTGTTGTTAAAGGTACTTTTGTAATACTTCTTACCCGCGAGGGTTGGTTTTATGTAAATGCATTTTGAAGTTTTTTTCACTACGTGTTTTTCTCTCTAATCCAATCCATCTTTTCAAAACAAGTCTTACGTTAGTTATTTAATTTTGGAATGGTGTTACTAGGACTTGTAACACGTTCTAAAGTTAAATAATCGGTGTGGCGGTTGTCAAGTGGTCCAAATAGGGAAATTTTTTCAGGCCCTATTTTGGAACATGACAAGTAAAATCCGATATGAATTATACTTCCTAGTGATTACAAATTTAATGAACTTACAATCCTAAGGCCATGAGAATTAACTCATCCTCTATATAAACTCTCTCATAATACCATTCGAAAGTAAGTGATTATAAGCTCTGAGCTCACTACTTTGAGTTGCTAATTGATCTTCTTTACTGACTTGACCGTCGAAGAGCTATTGGTCGGCATCACATCGATGCCCTCTAACCTCCCGGAGGTTCATTCTTGTTTGCAGGACAATTGATTTTCCAAGTTTAGTTTTTTGGGAGAATTCGTGTTACAACAGATATATTAATAGATATAGAATATATATATATATATAATATAAAATATAAAAATAATTATAAACATAATCACAATTAATTTAACTAATTAAATAAAATATTATTTAATAAAACTAAGTTTTTACATGACTTACTATCACAAGTAACTCTTGAAATCACATTAACATCCATTAATCTACATGATAAGAAAACAGACGCAGAACAATAAGTAAACACTGATTAACAAAATAAAATGAAGTGTCACTGTGGAAACAGAACAACATAATCAGTGATATTCACTAGCTGCAATTCAATATCTAAATAAGTTTAGGGAAGATAAGTTTCAATTTGTGGCTTAAAACTATAATTCAACTTCTAGTAAGAAACAGTTGCACTAAGTCTTCTACGAGTTTAACTTTGGTAAATCAACAAACCTAATATTGAAACACTAAAAGTGCAACTAAATCACTCCTAGAAATTGTAACTAAATTACTCAAAGAAAATGTAACTAAATCACAAATAGATTCAAACAGATTCAAAGAAATTGTAAATTTCAAAGATCGAAGATCAAAGATGGAAATATCTAGAATTGAAGCTCAATAAAACTGAAGCTCCAACAATCAGATTCAATTCAATTCCTCTGAATTCAAGCATCTAGAACTCAAACATCTAATTCCAGTATCCAGAACTTAAAGATTGAATTCCAGTATCCAGAACTTAAAGATCGAATTCAAAATTAGAAACAAAAGCAATGATAGAAAGGAACAACGGAGAGGAACGAAATGAAACAACGAACAAAAGAAAACAATGAAAAAAAGGAAAAGAAAATATAATAAATTGAAAACTAGAAGAAAAAATAAAAAAGGTATAATCAAAATATTTAAAAAAAAACAAGGAGTCAAATCTAGCTGGATATAAGTTGGCTAGGGGATTTTGGGAGAAGTTGATTTAGGGTGAGGGTTATAAAAGAAGTCAAAACCTACTTTTGGTCACTAAACATATTCTACTTCTGGTCTATAGTGATTAAAATGAAATTATGAAACAGTATATTGATTAAAATGTAATTGTGAAATATTTTATTGATTTATTTATAATTAACCTTATAAAAAAAACTAAAATAAGTTTTTATATTAAGAAAAACTAACCGTTTGGAATATTGAATTTGGATTTGAATTTGGATTTCAAATTTATGCATTTGAAATCAATGTAATTGAAATCCCTAGATTTGAATTTTATTGTTTAGATACAAAATTTAAAGGCGAGGATTTCACTGAGTATTTCAATTTTAAAAAAAAAATTTAAGAATTTAAATATATGGTTAAAAATAAAAAATAAGAAATATAATTTTAAATTTTCATATATTTAGCAATATATAATAAATATTTAAAATAGAAAATCACACATAAATATATGTTTAGCTTGGATGGTGATTGTTGAAAAGTCGCTGAAGGCTGGCTGAAAAGTCACAGGCTATTGCCGAAAAAGTCTATGGAGGGTGGCCAGTGGTTATCGCTGGCAGTTGTGGCCAGAGGTGAGGGAGAGAGTGAGAGAGAGTGGAATGGTAGGATTTCAAATAACTAGTTAGAGAAGGTATTTGAAATTCAAGGATTTAGCCCTCTAGAATCCATCTTGGATTTGGGCCAAATCCAAATACGCTTCTTTAAATAAATCCAAATAGGTGAATTTGGATTTGGAGAGCCCAAATTCAAATTCAAATCCAAATCCAAATCCAAATCCAAATCTCTTTCTATCCAAACGGGCCCTAAGTTTATAATAACAAATTTTGCAAGAGGTTGATTTAAAGTGGGGGTTATAAGCAAGGAGTGTAATATTGATTTCGTTGAAATTATCGTTTTTTAAGAGGTCCAATACGAAACTCACTTCCCATGTAATTTTCATCTATATTTTGCTAATTTCGCTGAATCGAAATTTCAGTTGAGAGATGCAAGGAGTTTGGGAAAATTTCATGAAATTTTTACGAAATTTTTGCAAAATAAAAGAGAATTTTCAAGGGAAAAAAAAGTGAGAAAACTGATGTAGTGATGTGAATACTGAGAAACAAAGATAACAACGAAAAGGAGAGAGAGAGAGAGAGAGAGAGAGAAAGAGAGAAGCCTTCTAGTGGCTGGCAGCGCACAGATGTGGGAAAGAAGAACTGAAGGAGTATATGTGTTTAGTTGTTTAGGATTAAGTTATACTGAATGTATATTCAATTTATTAGAGAACATAATGCACATATAAATATAAGATTTGGGACACTCCCTCATAGTAGTTAGGTGGTCTAGTGGCTAAGTTATGGGCCATGGCCCATTGTATCCTCATTTGGCCCTATGTTTGAATCTGGTAGAGGAAATGTGTTTTTTTTTTTTTTTGCTTTTAGAGTTTTAGGAATTTAGACTTTGAGAAAATTATCAAAACACCCATTTTGGGTTTTCTAATGTTTATTTAATCCAATTTTTAAACTGCAATCCCAGCTGCTCCATTTACTTTTTTTTGGCCCATTTATTTTTTCTCCCGGCCCACTTCTTTTTTTCTCCGTTTGTCTCCATCTCTTTCTCATTTCTCTCTCTCTCTTTCTCTCACCGTAACTCTCGATCTCTCTTTGGTGGTGCCTCTACAGCGTCAAATCCGGCATGCTCTAACAAGAGCAGTCTCCGATCTGGTGGAAACACGCAGAATTTCAAACCGGGTCATTTCTCTCTCTCTCTTTTGGGTTTTTGGTGCAGATCTGGTGAAGTGTTTGTCTCTGTGTGTGCATGTCTTGTTTTGTTTGTTTAGGATAAACCTTTGTCTAGTGTTGAGTCTTGTTTTCTCTGTGTGCACTCCCCAGATCACCTTCGTTTCAGACTTTTCAGGCCTACGTCCACTATCAAATGTGATGTGCCAGTGCCACCACCATTCTGTTTGTTTAGCTTCTAAACACAGAACCAGAAGACCCAACAAACCCAACAACCTGGTTAGTATTTTAATTCTTAATTTTTTTCTCATCAATTATGTTTTGATTCTTGATATTTTGTCCCTTGATTCCACAGTTTTTTTGGTTTTCTCAGTTTCTCTTAAAGTATTATTATCTGGAAGATTCAATTGATATTCTATGTTTTGGTTCAACTTATGATAAATTTAATTGTCAGATGATGAATTTAATTGCCAGGCATCAAACAAAGTTTATCAGGAAAATTTATTAACGAAAATATTACCAGAGCACACTTATTTGTAGTTGCACTACTACAAAAACATCGGTATACATCAGTTCTTCACTGATGTCTAATGGGTTAAAAACCGATAAGTCCAGGGGTGATAAGAAAAGTCCCCCAAATAGATATCGCTTTAAAATTGATATCTTTTACATGATTTGACATCTATTTTATCATACATTCTGATATCTTAAAAAATGATTGGATATCGATTTTAAGAATTTTCGATGTAAAATACACATAAAACTGATATAAATATTAGATATAACATCGTTTCTGAATCAATTTAGATGTGTTAACGCCAACACAATGTTAAATTTATAATCAAGGATATCGAAATTGGATTGAAAAATGATATAGTAAATAAACTAAACATCGGTTGGTATAATAAATCCGATGTGTAATTAATTTTTTATTTAAAAATAAACCAAATGCAACAGTTTTCTTACATTATACATCAGTTTTTCATCGATATGAATGCCCACATTATACATCAGTGCAAGAATTTTTTACTGATTTAGATGCCTACATTATACATCAGTTTTTTACTTTTTCACTTATATGAATGCCTACATTATACATCAATTCAATTTCTGGACAAGTGATATAATTGATAATAGTACTTGAGTACCCAAGCTAAAACCTACCGGCAATTTCAAAAGAACCCAATTGCTTGCAATTTCACAATAATCAAATTCTTGCAAGTTAAAAATACCAATTTCTCATAAATGTCATCATCCATACAATATCAAAATTAACGTACTTAATTAGCCAAATTCACCCAAAAGGGTTATATACAAATTGAACTATCTAGCTTATCTACTTAAGCTACCCTATATCTTCTTTTCAAGCACTTGGTATTCAAAAATCTGCCACATACAAGAGCAAAATATAGGCATGGCAGTAGCTAGCACTTCATCAATCTTCCCTTACAAAAAAATGGCATGGCAGCTGCACTTCAACAAAATCCATTCCACTAGCTGTAACGACCCGTACTCCGTAAGGTAAAAATTTTTAATTTTTAATATGATTTTGGGGCCAAAAGTTGACTTTTTAAATTTTTTGGAGTTTAGAGTTGACTTGGACATAGTTACGTAGAGCTCGACGCCAAGAATTCGTAGACACGTAGCATGCGTCATTTGGAGCTACGGTTTGAGAAATACGGAGGTTCAAAGTGAGGGCCAAACTTGTAATTATGATGAAATGGGTTTAAATTCCAGAAAATTCTGGAACTTTCCCCCTCTTTTTTTTTATTTCTCTCTCTCCCCTCTCTCCATGGAAGACAGCAACCCCAGCCCCAGCCCCAGCCCGACTCCTCCCTCACCCTCTCTCCCCTGCGCGACGCCGCCCATTTTCGGCCACCTCCGACCTGCCCAGCCACCGGCGAGCCCCACCCAGCCTCCTCCCGCGCCGCCCAGCCTGACAGGACCCTCCCCGAGTTCCACCCTTGAACTCGGGGTGACCCTGCGGGAATCCAATGTCAAGGAAAATCCTACCGAAAATTCGGCAGAACCTCCCCTGAAATTGGACTAACCCTGGATTTCCTTTCTTTAGCAACCTGTAAATAACACTTCTAATCCAGCTTCCCTACCACAACCAGGGGTCTCCGACCCAAATTCATAATAAAAGGAACTAAGCAACGCTTGCGTTAACATTTGTGACATTTACACCGTGATGGTTCAACTACCGTAAGCAGTAATAATTAAATAAGACATAGGTGGAAATTTACAAGTTTCCAAATATATGAGATCCTCGACGTTTCTCCTGCTCGACCGCACCACCGCAGTTACCTGGGGGAAAATAAAAAAACAAAACGAGGTAAAAGGTGAGCCAAACCCAGTGAGTGGACGAAATAAAATAATTTTTACAATTAACTAAAAATTTACATAAGAATCGCACAAACTTTTCATGAAAACCCCCAGTTTTTGAAATGGATTTAAAATGTTCGTTAACAAATCATTTGGACAAAACTAGTAAAATACTTTGCGATTTCTCAAACGAAAATCTTTATCATGCATAACTCCGAGAATTTCTTCGCATATACCAAATATTAAGATTTAAAACGAATATTCCGCTCGCTCCCAATTTTCCCCGTATAGCCTGCCGTACATGCGCAGGGCTCACAACCTGCCGTACGCATGCAGGGCCAATAACCTGCCGTACATGCGCAGGACCTATGACCTGCCGTACGCATGCAGGGCCAATATCCTGCCGTACATGTGCAGAGCCAGGGTCTGTCATACACATGCAGGGCCAATATCCTGCCGTACGTGCACGCAGGGCCGCCCCCAAAGGGCAAAGCATCCCGGCACACGGCCCAAAGCCTATGTGTGTGCCGTGATGGGTCCCAAAGACCTATATACTTCCATAATCCAAGACGGGTACTAAGTGGGTGCTCACTAAAATCCAAATCCATCCTTACTCAATCATCCACATTTAAAATTGAATAAATTTTATTTGAAAGCGTTCTTAAAAATTTTGGAGCATTCAATAATTGTTCCAGAAAAACCGTACTTTAAATTGGTTTCACACAATCTCAATCATCATTTGACGAAAATACAAATCAACCCATAAACTCAATTAATAGCACTCCAAATCCCAAAATCAATATATTTCCAATTGAAATTCATGACTACGCAAAGCATACGAAAATGAGTTAAATTTAAAACTTGAGAAACTTAAATAAAATGAAATCCACTCACAGTCAAGGAGTCTAGTCACGTCGCTCGGCTGGGTCGCCTTCACTCTCGGGTGTCGTCCCTATAAGAAAAAAAAAACGTCATTAGTTCCCTCATTTAAAATGTCCGTCTATGTCTAAAGTTTGGGGTTTCGCTAATCTAAGTCTTTTCTGTACCACCCATGTTAATAGCTCGCTTAATAAAGTCTAAACTCCACGACGATTTCTAAATTCCACGACTAATGGGTCGGACTAACCTCAACCCCAATTAAAGTGGCGTTTTCAACCCCAATTTCACCATTTCCGCCTTTTCCTTCGAACCCATCATTTCACACTCTAGATTAGATTTCTAAACGATGGTAATTAGCTAAAATACCACTAATTTATATCAATTCCCCAATTTTCGAGCAATCACCCGAAATAGCCATATTCTCATCCACCAATTCCCAATTTCTTACATTATTCCTTAAGCCCATGGTTCTAAACCCCAATTAACATGTCCTAAGGTTNTGTCCTAAGGTTGGAAATTAGTAATTTCAACCCCAATTTCGCACCCAAGCCACAATTTTCCGATTTCCAAATTTGGGGCTAAATCCCAATTTCTTCCCATGTCTCAATTAAATCAATTTGATAGCCCAATTCCAAGAGAAATAAAATGGAGAAAGAATGAGGGAGAAAACCCACCTAATTGGGCAAGAGAACCGCCGGAAAAACTGGCCGGAAACTGGAGGTTGCGGCGGCTGGAAACTTCTCTCCGTGCAGCGGCGCGCGCAGATGTCTGGGGTCGGCGTCGTGGGTCGTGGCGGGCTGGCGACGGCGCAGGAAGGTTGGTCGGTGGCTGGGTGTTGGTCGGGAATGGCTGGTTGGGGGAGGGAAGAGGTGACGCACGCACAAGGAAGGTGGAAATGGCTGGTTCTTTGCGGGCTGGGAGGGGGAGAAATGGAGAAAAAAAAGAGGAGGGGCTGTTTCCAGAAAATTCTGGAATGTCCCTTTATTTACAATTTTGCCCCTCCCTTCCCACGTACATAACTTACAAACCGTAACTCCGTTTAACACATACTTCCTGTCTACGAACTCGTGGAGCCGAGCTCTACTTAACCATGTCAAAGTCCACTCCAAGGGCCCTATAATTCAAAAGTCAACTTTTGGCCCCAAAACCATATTAAAAATTAAAAATTTTTACCTTACGGAGTACGGGTCGTTACACCTTGCGTGCACGTTTGGCAGTTTATTGGCCTTGCATGTGTATGACAGACCCTGGCTCTGCACATGTACGGCAGGTCATTGGCCCTGCATGCGTACGGCAGGTTGTTGGCCCTGCGCATGTATGGCAGGTTATTGGCCCTGCATGTGTACGGCAGGTTGTTGGCCCTGCGCATGTACGGCAGGTTATTGGCCCTGCATGCGTATGGCAAGTTGTGGGCCTTGCACATGTACAGCAGGTTTGATGAGTAACTGGTTGGGTAGAAGTTTTATTATTACATTAGTTTTTATAAAAAGGTTTTCAATGGTTATAAACTTACAGTTCGTATTTGATAATTTGGGAGTTTGATCCATTTTTAATTATTTATCAGAGATTTCGGAATGAATTTTCAAATGCCAATATTTGCATAGAGTTTCGGTGAATTTTATGAAAATAATCTAAAACTGGGTGATTTCAAAGAGTGTTTGTGAGGTCTTAGAGAAAACTTGAATTTAAAGGATTTTCAATACTTATTTTTGATTTATGTCCACTCACTGGGTTAATCTCACGTTTGTTCTTCTTTGTATTGTTAAACTTTTTCCTCAGGCATAAGAGGTCGCTGAGGTCGAACCACACCACGTCGAGGCAGAAGCTTTTATTTTAAATTTATTTTCCCACGTTGGTCGATGTAAACTCAAATTAGACATGCTTTGAAAATCCTATTTTGGATCTGAGTTATATTTTGTTGAGATTTTAAAATTTAGTCGGAGACTCATTGCTTGTGGTAGAGGTGCTGCTGAAATTAGAAGTGTTCTTTACAGGAAATTAAAAAGGGTTAGTCCAATTTCAGGGGAGGTTCTGTCGAATTTTCGGTAGGATTTTCCTTGATATTGGATTCCTGCAGGATCACTCCGAGGTCTAGGGTGGAATTTGGAGAAGGTCCTGTCAACAGGGACGACAGTTGGGTGTTTTCCGACGTGGTTTCGTGCTAAAGGGTGGCTGGCTGGAGTGGGGGAGCTCGAGGGAGGATGGTCGGCGACTGGAGAGTGTTTCTCGGCCGGTCTTGTCGTGTGGTGTCGCTGGAAATGGGCCAAGTTGGATGGCAGCAGCTACACGCATGTAGGGAGGAGAAAGAGAGCTCGGGAGAGAAAAGAGAGAGGACTGGGCCGATGGAAGGAGGGGCTGGGGTCGCTAGCCGGCGATTGGGGATGTCCTCGATGTGTCTAGGTGGCTGGGAAAGGCTGGGGGGTCGTGCACAGGGGGAGAGGAGAAGAAGTTGGTGCGCAGGTCTGCTGGGTGTCCTGCGCGTAGGGGAAAAGTAAGGGGGAAGGAGAGATTTCCAGAATTTTCTAGAAATTTTGACCCACTTCATCATAATTACAAGTTTGCCCTTCACTTCAAACCTCCATATTTCTCAAACCGTAGCTCCAAACGACGTATGCTACGTGTCTATGAACTTGTGGAGTTGAGCTCTACGCAACCATGTCTAAGTCAAGTCTGAAATCCGAGTAATTTAAAAAGTCAACTTTTGGGTCTCTTGTCACGTTCATAACTTTCTAACTGTGGCTCTAAACAATCCATGCCGCGTGTCAACGAACTCGTGAGCTTAAGACCTTCCTAATGGACCCAAGGTCAAGATTAAAATCTCACTCGAAGCAAAAGTCAACTATGGGCCCTATTAAAATTACTTAGGAAAGTATGGGTCGTTACACCGGCCGACACTAATGTCATTGAAACCAAATGGATTTTCAAAAATAAATCCAATGAGGTTGGAAATGTGGCTAGAAACAAGGCTAGACTTATTACACAAGTATTGATTTTGATGAGACCTTTGCTCCCGTTGCTAGGCTTGAGTCCGTGAGGTTATTGTGTGCCATTGCATGTCATCTTAAATTCAAGTTGTATCAAATAGATGTCAAGACGGCCTTTTTGAATGGTTATTTAAATGAGAAAGTATTTGTAAAACAACAAAATAGCTTTGAGAATCCTCACATGCCTAATGGTGTTTACAACTTACAAAAGGCTTTGTATGGCCTCAAGCAAGCTCCAAGAGCTTGTATGAGTGGCTCACCTCTCACTTGTTGTCCAAGGGGTACCAAAGGGGGTCGGTTGACAAGACCCTTTTTGTGAGAAAATTCAAGGGTGAGGTTCTAATTGCACAAGTTTATGTTGATGATATAGTCTCTGGATCTACATCAGACATTTATGTTAACCAATTGCATATATATTTTTTACACTTTCCTCTGAACAAACCCTTGCATACTTATTTAATATTTTCAAACTTTATAAAATATATTTTTTATCTGTTTATTATCTTTATTCTTTTCAACCATTCAAATATTTATATACAAATTTTCATTCATTTAATATTGATCGGCACAAATTGCTGATAAACAATTATTTTTTAAAAAAAAAATTCATATCTATATCATGAATAAATAATTATACAATTTATGTTCTTCATTTTATTATAGGGCATTATATTTACATGTAGAGCAACTATCAGCCATTCTGACATACATGATGGTTGGTAGTATGAATCATGTTCCGTTTACCATAGACAACTAAAATCTAATGCACAGGGTACAAAATTAACTCGCTCAAAGCAACCTTACCTTGACTCACCTCCTCACCCTTGGTAAAATAATCATCATCTTTTAGTCTTTACTATTATAAACGATTACGTTCAATTCCCTTTAATCATATGCCATTCTTTTAAAATCTAATTAAACTATATACTAGGTTTAAGTTAGGATTGGTTATTGAGGATGATACAAATGTCATTAACATTATACTGATTAGTAAGCAAGCCAAGGAACATTTTGGTGTGTCATGCCATAGTTTGGTGACTCAAAGTGGTTACACTGATCAGCAAGAACTTCTAAATCCAATTAAGAGGTGAAGAATAAAACAAAAGTTTTTCTACTTCGTTTTGGATCCTTCAAACCCAACTCTAACAGGAATGAATTGATTGTTCATGCCATCTCAGATGATGAACCAATGGCAATTAAACCATCTACTACAACATCTTTCAAGAAGGCAACTCAAGATCTGT
Source organism: Purshia tridentata (assembly GCA_003254885.1). NCBI lineage: Eukaryota > Viridiplantae > Streptophyta > Magnoliopsida > Rosales > Rosaceae > Purshia > Purshia tridentata. The sequence continues at coordinate 36,875 of QANT01000278.1, forward strand.
CTTCTCCCACTCCATTACCACATTTCAAGAAGAATGACCACACAACACATGCTCCCTCTGCATACAAAAATCTGCAGCAAAAGGTAAAATTATTGGCAGAGAAAAATTGCATTGCCAAGTGAAAGTTATTTACCTCCCTGGTGGAAAAAGCTAAAAAATACATGAGGTAACCCTTATTATACTGCTTTATATTCAATTATCAAGTTCATAAACTAAAATGATCTTCTAATATGCATACCCACTATCATCTTTGGTTTTTTCTTTGCAAGTATTTCTGCAATCATCAAAAAAATTGGCACTTCTGAAACATCAACAAATCCTCATTAGCAAACCACAGATTCAACTATCTCATCTGATTTTAGGTTAGTCATGCCAACTAATCCTATACTTTAATTTTCAAATCATACAAAAAAAAATTGCATTTTTCAATAACAACTTATTATGTATTTATATAATTTAAACAATGCACTTATCTATATCTGCAGCCCTTCTTGCTTAAATACAACTTGCATAAATTTATTTGTGGATCTATAAAGAAACAAAAAAATTATTTATCCTTCTTACTTAATCACAATGATAATATTTTTTTTACATAGTAATATGTAATTGAATATATCGATTTAAGAATATTTACATAATAATATATAATTGGATATATCAATCTATGTATTCCATGCCTGCAATTGAATCAAAATGAACAATATAACAATTGCACTTATCAGGACTCATCTACATTTCTTTTTAAAATTTGTTATTGACTTTCTTCAAGGAGAAATTTGATCATTTTAAATTTCAGGGCCCAAAACAACTATCGATATACTATCAATAATCTGTTCAAAAACCAATTTGACAGTATAATCTCTCCCTTTTATTTATATATATTTTTCCCAATGATCATTCATGTTTCACTATGATTTTACTCTTCAAAATATATCTTTTTGGTCATTCATTTCTTTATTATTCTATCTAATGTCTTCTATATCTAATGAATATAATTATATCTTTGTCATTATCACTACAACAAATCTGGGCATCACCAACCTTTTTTTCCTTGCCTCTTATGAGCACTAAGCAACCATTTATAGTTGCCAAACCAAATAGCAACTGTGTAGCAACAGTTAGCCCAAAAGATGTAGGAGGAAGGGAAATCTTACATTGATGTTGACAGTTCATTACAAACAAAATTGCTTAGGTGCTAGTCTTCAGCTACCTTCATATGGCTTTGTTGCTCTAATTGGTGGGATTAGGAGAGAATTGAACAAGTTTTTCACTACTGCTATAACAACCTTTGTGCAGCAACACATGGCAGCCATTGCACTCTTTTATGAAGGTTACTAAGCTACTAACCAACCTTTGCATAAATGGTTGCTCAAGACATTTACCCAAATTTTTATATTAACTAACCATTGTGGACCGTTCGGAGCTAGTTGTAAATTGGAGTTGCTTAAGAAGGAAGAATTTTCAAATTTAATATTTAATTTGATTGGAATATGCAGCTCCATAGTAGAATTTTATTATAATTTGATTCCTTCATGTAGCTATTGACATGATTTCCAAATGTGCATGCTGAGAACTAATGAAAGAACCAAAAAAAAAAAAAAAAAANAAAAAACAAGAAATTAACCCAAGTTGATCCAAAAGCTGGTATAACATATATATCACATAATCCAATACAAAACACTTCTAGTGTTCCAAATTTGATGCTTTACAACACTTGAGCATAAAACATATAGCTCATGCACATCTATATGTGTTCATACACCTAATTTCACTAGGTAAACCCCCACAGAGTCACAAAAACAAAATAAACACCTTAATATCATTGCTCTGCTCCACACAAAATAACCAAACCCAAATATATATGACTTTGAGCAATTTGAGTCAAACTTGAATGACTTATATTATGGACTAAATCCAAAAATAAATCAGCAAGTTCACATGCTGCCTTCTAAAAGAGGGATATTTACCATATCTATGTTACTAATACTTAAAATTTCATAAACTAGCTTACTGTAGTGTCTTAGCAGCAGTCTAGCTCACAGGTCAGTTGGTCCTCCATTCGCACTCGTTGAAGGTATATTGCTCCCTTCAACTGCAGTCTACTTTCTTTTCTGATTGGCAGTGTCTTGACTTGGTATATGGCTAGGTTGGGATTGCCCTCCAGTAGGATATGGAGCTGGAGAATCCATACTTGCATTTGAGCTTGGTTCTTGCAGTAGAGTCCCCAACACCCTTTCTTGTGGGTATTCACCGGTGTTTACAGTGGTGCCCAACAACACCTGGATGTAATTATCAAGTGCATGAGACACTCTCCCATTAAAATTTACATCCATCTGTAGTTGTTGCCTATGTAGCTGCATGATCTCCTCGTTGTGCAATAGTCGGAGCCTTTCCACCTCTAGGCGATATTGTTTCAAAAGCATTATGGTATATTCCACCTCCTCTCAATGGCCTTTAGTCAGTCTTGCAGCCTCTCTTTGTAACACCTCGTACAACTCCCTCAAGGCATGGAGTTCTGCAACCACGCCACGTCGATTAGTGTGCATTCCAAGAATGTCAGCAGGAGTGACTCCAATCCTATATCCCCTAATTCCACTGCTGCCCTCAGGGCCCATAACAGATACAAAAATGCCATTGATCACTTCCATGTTAAGGGGGGATGAGTTGGGGAGCACTTCGTACTCGTGTACTCTATGCTCCAATTCAGCCTGCATAAATCAATTCGCACTTGATTATAAACATCCAGTTTGCTTGCACACATTAGTTACACATGAGAAAATAACACAAACATCACAAACAATCCATCATATATGTTAAAACCTCTTTAAGACTAACCAAACACAAGCAGCAGTACACAACATACGTTAATTGATGAGGAGATGATATAATAAGTTAAATAGTAGTAAAATAGACAATTCAAATGTGGCATTTGAATTGTAGAAATTATGTATGTTACAAGTGTCTCATTTGCAGTTACACAATAGGTAATGCTGCTTGCATATGATGGCGTTGCTCCCCATTGAATATGAATTAATGTGTCAGTGGTGCATGGCTTTTACTCAATGTGAAATCCAATAATTAAGAACTTTTTCAAGCAAATACAATACAATTTACAAACTCAGCTACTGTAATTATTCTTGGATATAACCTCCCAATTAACCAACATTTTTATTAACAAGTGAAATTGCCATTGAAGTTGTTACAAAGTAAACTCACAAATATTTCCTCGACTGTAAGTTAACAAAAGTGCCATTCGACCTGGAGTGCGTGAGCATGAAAAGGTCAATTCTATTTGGCTCCAACCCACCATGTTCTTGTGCCTACGATGACATACACAAAAAATTAATATAAAACCATTAAACCATAATAACAATTTATGAAAGGTTTATACCAATCCCCCTGCAGCAAGCACTTGTGGTGTTTCCATAGCTCATTCATTTTGGCTTCGGCCCACATAGCGTGTCCTTTGCTGTAATGCTCGTGTTCTCTTCTCAATCCAATCAATGGTAATCTTGTAAAATGGAGCATTCCAAACATCTATACATATGAAAGGATTTCATAATTTTTCTGAAAGCCATCAATCAAATAAATGTTGGAAAACTTGCAATTTTGTTAAATAACAGAGGTGGGAAAGCAATATATGCTATGTCTAACTCCTTTACATATGGTTATACCTCAATCTTGCCCCAAGCTCGATCTAGATTACGTCCCTGAAACTTCCTCTAGTCAGTTACATTGATGGGAAACATGGTTCTATCAATTGCCAATTTCCCAAAGTATCTTGCAAATTTTGCCACTGTTTTTGATGGAGCAATAGCTTTTCCGAAGTTTTTGAATCTCATCAACTCAGGCCTTTCTATAGCCCAGTTTGGTCTGTTCCTTCCCCTACGTGCTCTAATGTCAGCCACTGGGACTGGGGCAAGATTGGGTAAACTCACATTATGCACTGCATCTCCATGTAGTAATAAAGCAATGATATTGGCAGCATCAATTGGTGCATGAGGGTTAACAGTTTCTTAAGTCCCATCATGTAGAGCCTCAGTGACAGTAGCACCTTCCACATGGTCATCTTCTAGAGTTCCCGAGCCAATATCAATGTCCTCAATCCCTTGAGCCTGTGAGTTAGACATGCTTTCTCAACCTTGCAGAATTTAAACAAAGGAATTGTAAATTGTAAAAATATTGTAAGAGCTCTCCAATTAATATGGATTGATTAAAAAAAAAAATGCTTGTTATCTAGGATAGCATGAGTGTTGTTAATAAACTACAAATTCAAAATCAATTGTATATTTTTTTGGTGATAAATAAATAGGGCTTATGTACAAGGCATTTGCAGTTATTATGTATAATATATTATGCCTTCCATATATAATCTACATGATCTTGTTGAAACTACAATGGGTGGATAGAAAGTAGTGCATGGTAAGACATTTTGTGGTCATGTGATAAGATTACATGTGAACAATAAGTATTCTTCCTGGATATATTCTGAACTACATGGAGAATAACATGATATAACATAGTCCAAACTAAATGAAAAAACTTCTCTCAAGAATGAAAAAAACTATATGCTCTTGTAAGTTTAACTTGAGGTCTCCAAATGATCTGCAACCATAAATGCAACAAAATTTTCATATACAAAATGCGACATACCTGGAAGTTCTTAGAAAGATAGTGCTCTTTGGCTTGCTGGTGATTTTCTCCTTCTCAGTTTGAGTGTGTTTGTGTGAACCCCAACTCTCCTCTCAGGATTTATGTATCAAACGTAAATTACTCTTCAAATTAACCTTTCTTGAAGTATGTAATGTTAGAGCAAGTGGCAATCATGTATTGCTGTCAAGGTGTGGTGCAAGTAAGCTATACATTGTAGGCGGGAAATTGTGAAAATTTTCCCCCCTTCTGAAATGGTACTTTGATCCGAACTATAATGGGACTGGAGTTTGCTTTTCAGCCATGCTGTAAAGAGAAGTCCATTTTCATTCTGTTTAATGATGACTAAACCCATAGGATTGAGCACATAAAGCTTGGCTGAGTTTTTACGTTTGATTTATTTGGGATTTGCTACCTCTAATATAGGTGGGTTTCCCCTTTTTTAGTCTAGCAAAGTTTCCTAAATATGCGGGAAACCTCAATCCATTCTATGCCACATAAATTAGCATATTTTTCTATTATTCTTTTTCACCAAATTTCTTATAATAAAGTTGATTTTAAATACATAGATATTTTAATAAATTGCAATTTTTATTTTTTAATAAAAAGCTTTTTAATTCCACGCCAAAACTGCTAAACGACATTAATATTGTACCAAAGGGAAACATCACATTAGGCAATTAAAATTTAGTATATGTTACGTACCAATTAACATAATAATCACAAACTCATAGTCGTCCTTATCCTACATACCAAGCTAACCCCATGAATCATAAAGCTTCTATATTTCCTAATTGGCATTCCATAAACCGACTGACAGTTGATCTTGAGCAAACGACATTCATGATGACCAGTTCATACCATAGCTATCTGTTCCATATGGGTCGTACATATCTGGTGCATACCTGTCGTCCCAAGACCTAGTTACTTCTTTTGATTGTCCCACCTCATTAGTGTTGCCTTCCTCTTCGTGCCAATTTGAAGGTCCTGCATCTGCATCATTTTTTGACGTCACCAAGTCTCCAATGCATTTGGTAGCTTCACCATCATTATTAGCTATGCTAATGAGATCACGCTCGTACTGTGCTACAATCACGGTACTTTCATTGCATGATAACTTCCTGCATAAGGAGTGTTCACTTTTTTTAACTCTTGATTGTGGAGTATGCTCTTGATTCGCGGCTGCCCTGTTATTCAAGTTAGTATGCATATTATTATGATGCCCAAGCAACAAGTTCAACTTACCTTCACCACTAATAGGATTTTTATTGGTAAATTGATTCATGGGGACCCAACTGCTAACAGAAGTGTTAATGAAATTTTGCGAAAACATCAGGGGGTTTGGACTGTCATCTATTTGTGAACAAGATCTTCTGGAGGAGTTTCATAATGGGGCTCTTTAAAAAATAACTGACGGTATGCATGGAAATTGATTGGTTTTCTATTGCCTCTACGCTTCATGGCTCCTTCAATTGGGAATAAGTGCAAAAGGGGAGGACTTAAATAGACTCAGGTGGTTGAGGGCAAGGGGGAGAGGGCACTACATACGTGGGCAAGATAATTCATATTTTTTTTCTTATCAACAATTGATTAGAATATAAACTAAGAAGGTCTATTGATTATGATGGATGATTTTGATTTCATGTTTGTTACATAAAGTCTGACAGACCCCTACTAAGCATGAATTGGTAACTCTGATACTTAAATAGTCTTTCCTCATAATATGTCCATTTTATACATCAGAAATTCATTTAACCAAAATAGCCTAGAGGAGGGTGGGGTGTATAAGCTTTTTCAAATTTTACAACCAACCTCAAAGTAATCCAATTTAGAACAAGTGTGCAGTGAAATATTTGACCAATTGAAGCAAGCAATTCACTCTGATCAAGAGTTGAAATTAGTGCAAGTACAATTCAAATTTTGTCATAGAAAAGGGAATTAATTACAAATATCCTAAGCAAGTACATTAATTGCACATTATCACAAGCAACTTTTTACAATCTCAACCAATCTCAAGTTCATTAAGGAACTAAAACTAAGGAACATCAAACTCATATTTTTGTGGCTCCTTACACTTGACTACACAACTATACTACACTGCAACTAGGAAAACTAGTTCTGCCTCCCCTTTTTAGCTCTCCTCTGACAAAGAGTCTGGGTCAACGGAAGGGTTATGTCGTTGAAGTGAAGACTCAAATCTATCAAGAGGGGTGTCAATGCGAGTGAGATGAGCATCAATGCCATCAAAACGAGTGAAAGCCTGAGACACCACTCCAGCAATATAGCTTTGTAGGGAAGCAAAATCAAACGAGGTTGGCATTGATGAAGCTAACTCGGCGGCAGTAGATGGAGGCGGCAAATCATCGCACCACACTCCACCTGAGCATCAGACTCAACATGAGCAACAGGATCAGTTGGAGGAATCGCAGAGAATTTGGCACTCTTTTGAAGCACCCTAGTATCAACAGGAGCTTCGCCAACAATGTAATTAGAAACCTCACTAAAGTCAACCTCAGCATTCTCAAAAAGCTTAGAGAGAAGATGAGGAAAGGGAAGTCCAGATGGACCACCCTTTTTCTTGCCACAAGCAGCAAGAGACTTAAGACACTCAGCTATAAGATCATGAACCGCACACTATAATCAAATAACAAGTAGATTAAGGTAGCATGCTTGAACGGGATTTCAGAGGAATTGGTTTTGGGCCAAATATAATACCGAAGGTAAAAGCACTCGTGATACAACTAATGTATATAACCAGCTGGAAAATAATTATTAGATGAATCAAAGGTGGAAGGGTCAATGAACATGGTATTCACCAACCAGGGGATATCATTTTGAACCTCCAGCAAAGACCTCTTAAATGGAAAAAGTGCATGGTTTTCCATACTAGGAAGACCTAGACAGAAGCCAATTACATCACTTGTGATACCAACTTCCTTACCACTAACAAAAATAGTAAGCTGAGAGGAAATACTAAAATTACTATAAAACTCCTAGACCATAGAAAGACTAGGGTTACGAAGACGATCAAACTTAACCCATTCTAACCATCCACGAGTATGGAGCATGGCTTGAATTTTGGGCTAAAGTCAGCAAGAGTAAACTCACGTTCAACAATGAGCTTTTTCAAGCGATAGACTCAACTCCAACACTCATAGCAGAACTCACTGGGAAACCTATCCAAAGGGTAGGCCAATTGAGGTTCAGGCTCAGAACGAGTCCTTTTGGAAGATCAGGATTGGGAGGAAGATGCTCGGGATTTGGGGGCCATGGTTCTAAACAAAAATAAGGCAATGAAACCGGCCACAAACACACCAATTGACATTGATATTGAGATTTATTTAGACCACATCAACAAACAACAAAACATGAAACTCAAAATCAACCACATTCATAGAAATTTTAGAGATTTAACCCTAATAGAACCAATCAAATAGTAGATCCAAAACCAATTAACAAACCAAATGGAGAAAATTGTATGAACACAATAATCCATTTTCATGTGAGCAAAGCAAATAGAGTAAACAGTACAAAACAATCCAAAGATGCAATTAACCCAAAGAAAGAATACCCATACAAATTGAGATTGAGGATAAGAGTGACATACCCAAAAAAATTGCACCCACCAAGCCAAAACCCAGAATCTAATGAGAAGGAAAACAACACACAATGAAAACCCAAGTTAGATTTAAGTTATAATTAAGAAAAATGTGGAGGAAATCACTGAACTACAAAAAATCCCCAACATGCTTACATGGAAACCCTAACTAAGAAGAGAAGGGGACGATGAGGAAGAAGAGGGAGTAAAGGGCACCTCCAGCGAAACCTCAAGGGTCTACGACCGGTGACGAGTGGTGGTGGAGCCTCACTGGTGAGAATTAGCGAACGGGTCAGAGAGAGATGCCACAACTTGTGTTGGAGAGGAAGGAAGAAGAAGGGAAAAAGCCACCAATGCGGGCTGAAACAAAACAGAGCAAGTCCAGGCAATTTTTTTGTTTTTGTTTTTAAGATGCGAAATGACATAGGCTTTGACCGGTCGTATGGTTCATCCGACCAGTCGGATGCCACCCGAGACCAATAGCTCATTCTGAACCGGGTTTCCCGACCGGTCGAACTATTATTATGACCAGTCGCTAACACCCCGATACTAAATTGCATTCCTAAACCTATTTTATCGACCGGTCGTAGGTTTAATTAGACCGATTGTTTACAACCTGAGCCTATAACCATGTTTTAGCCTATTTTGTGCGATCGATCGGATCAGTTACTCAGACCGGTAGTTTGCCCGTCCATTGAAACAGCAAATCAGCCTCATTTTAACGACCTGTTGGGTAAGAAGTTAGACCGGTCGTTCACGACCAAAGGCCACAGCACATTTCAGCCCTATTTGAATGACCGATCGGGTAAGAAGTTGGACTGGTTATTCACGACCAAAGGCCACAGCTCATTTCAACCTCATTTTAATGATCGGTCGTTCACGACCAAAGGCCACAGCGCATTTTAGCCCCATTTTAACGACCGGTCGGGTAAGAAGTTAGACCGGTTGTTAACCACCAGAGGCCACAGCACATTTTAGCCCTATTTTAATGATCAGTCAGGTGAAAAATTAGACATTTCATTAACATCAAGATGGTACACGAATAACAGCCCCAATTTAAAAATCGGTTTACATTGAAGAATTTAGACCTCTTGGTCATGATCCGATGCTAACGAGAAAAAAAGATATGGTTGGAAAATTGATCGTAAAATGTAGGACCGGTCGAACAACACTTGCACTAAAGAAGAGCCATATATGATGTTCACAGTTTAACATCAAACAATCATGCTAAATAAAAACTCCATCAGAT
>QANT01000280.1:0-18880 GCA_003254885.1 Purshia tridentata
TGTGGTTGACATGTTTTCCAAAATGGCGCATTTTAGAGCTTGCAAGAAGACCGGCTGTTGTATCTAACATAGCCAAATTGTTTTTCAAGGAGGTTGTCTGTTTGCATTGGGTTCCTAAATCCATTACTTCTGACTGTGACACCAAGTTTCTAAGCCATTTTTGGATTACTTTGTGGAGGCTGTTTGGAACTACTTTGAATAGAAGTAGTACTGCTCATCCTCAAACTTGCGGCCAAACTGAGGTTACAAATTGCACTTAGGGAAATATGGTCCGTAGTGTTTGTGGTGAAAATCCAAGGCAGTGGGACTATGCACTTCCACAAGTTGAGTTTGCTTATAACCGTGCTGTTCATAGTGCAATAGGAAGATCTTCATTTTCCATTATTTACACAGCCGTCCCTAATCATGTAATGGACTTGGTGAAACTGCCTAAAGGCCAAATAAAGAGCATTGCTACAGAACATATGGATGAGGATGTCGTGACTGTTAAAAATGAAGTTTGTTGGAGAAGACTAATGATAAATACAAAGCTGCAGTGGACAAACGTAGGAGAGTAAAAGTGTTTCAAAAAGGTGATTTTGTGATAGTGTTTTTGAGGAAGGAAAGGTTTCTAGTTGGTATGTACAGTTAATTGAAGCCAAAGAAGTATGCACCATACAAGGTGCTGAAACGAATCAATGACAATGCTTATGTTATCGACTTGCCCGATTCCATGGAAATTTCTAATACTTTTAATGTTGCTGACTTGTATGAGTTCCATGAAGACGAGACCCTTTATTCTGACCATAACTCAGGGATGAGTTCTTCTGAAGTAAAGGGGACTGATGTAGAACAGATGGCTGAATGGATTAAAGATGAAATGGATCGTTAGATAGAAAAAGGGCATAGCTAGAATTTACAAATTTGGTGTCCTATCTCTAGATTGGGGCAATTGATACTCTAGTTAATTGCTTAACTTTCCATTTCTTCCAATTTCAATAAGTTTCAGTTAAAGTTCATTTTTAATAACTCCCTGAGGCAGCCTAAAGGTTGAGACCATGTATTTAGGCATTCTCATGTAATGCTTCAGAGACATATGTTTTAATAAAAAATCTTTGAGAATTTCTTTCTTTTCTGGTGGATTCCAGCCTTAAGTTACTATTAGGCTTACGCTTGTATCCTTTTGTTTGCTTGTGCTGCGTCACCCTCTTATTATCATGTCAATTAAATTGAGTGTTTTTTAACTAAACATTCTATTTATTCGTTAACAATTTAATAAATAAGGGTATGATTAGAAAATTAGACCAACTTTATTTCCTATTTCTGCACAACCAAACAAAGAAATAAAATAAAAAGAGAATTATCGGTTTACTTTCCCAATATTAGCAAATGGAGGAATGTAACATTTTCTTCACGTTAGAGGTGTCAAACGGGTTGACCTGGCCCAGTCCAGCTCGTTTAAGTTGAGCCCATCGTGCTTTCGTGCCTTGTTTGAGTCCTGCCTGGCCCAGGGCTTGTGGCCCATTCGTGCTCATGCCATGCTTTAAAAGGGCTGACCCATGGGCTTCTTTTTCTTTTTATTTTTTATAGTGAAAAAAATAATTTTTTGATATTTTTTCTTATTTATAATTAAATATTAATATTTTTTGCATGAAAATTAAATATTCTTGTTAAAAAGTTTTTTAAAAATGGAGAAAACAATGTTAAAAAATTCGTGCCTAATTCGGGCCCATTTCATGCTCATGCTCGTGCCGTGCTTGGCTCGTGTCGTAATCGTGTCGTGTCGGACGGGGCCTGATGAGCTAAAAACTTAGACCTGGCCTAGCCCATTTACTCTTGCTGTGTCGTGCCATGCCTAATTTAATTGTGCCTTGCCCGTGCCGTGCTCGGGCCAGCCCGGCCCGTTTGACACCTCTACTTCGCATTGAAAAAGGCATAGGAATTGATTTTCTAGGAAATCAATTCCGCGAACCAAACGGACCCTTATATAGCCAAACAGGTTTTTTGAAAAATGATCTTTAATATGTGAAATGGTTTCCATACTAAATTTGCAAATTTTGAAGAGGGATAGATGTGCATGGTGAACCATAGGGGTGGGCGCGGTGCGGTTTGGTGCGTTGTGTGTGCAAAATCATGCACGACGCCGTAAATATATAAACGGTGTGGTTTGGTGTATTACACCATAATAATTAGAGAAAAACCAAACCAAACCAAACCTTATACGGTTACGGTTTGGTTCGATGTTACAGATGAACAATTAGGCCTATACACAATTCGATATTTTTTTAAGTATTTTTATAGCCCAAATATGTTTTTGAGCATTTTTTCAGCCCGAATTAAAAAAGACTAACAACTAACAAAGCAACAAGTACATGTAATACACTATTCCAAAGTCCAAATTCCAAATTCTAATTATGTTTAATAGTGTTTGATAATTGATAGTTTCCACTTTCCAAATTCCAATCCGACCAAAAGTCCAAAACAAATTAAATAATAAACCATAAATAATGTTGTTGGTCATTTTTTAATTTAAAATCATATATAAACCATAAATATATTTATAAAATTATAATTATATATATATTTACGGTGTGATTTGGTTCGATTTGGTTTAATTAAGTGTAAAACCAGCACTTACACCTATTAGGGGCAGTTTGGTTCGGTATTTGTAATGGTGTTTGACCAAAAAAGTCAATACAATTTTTTATCCTTTTTTTAAGGGCAGTTTAGTTCAGTCCCACGATTTTAAGGTAAAAATACCCACCCCTAGTGCACCAAGCATGACCCTTATTATTTTACTTTTTAGGCTTATTATTGAATTTGCCCCTAAAACATATTCATTTTTCATTTTACACTCAAAAAGTTAAATTCTTCCACTTTGCCCCCTAAATTTTGTATCACAAGTATAAATCCTTCCATTTTACCCCCTGAACTCAATTTCATCAATTTGTCCAGTTTTTATCTCAACTTTAGCTCGACTTTTGACTTATTAAATTTACGTTAAAATCAGTAACTTATTCTCATTTTGATGTTATAATATCTTTTTTACTATCATATAAAAATTACTCAAAATGAAGCTCTAAAACTTTAAATAATAAATAGAGTTGAGAGTACAATGAGAGTGTAAAGTTTAGAAAGCAAATTTGTTAAATTTAAGTTTTAAAGGATAAAGTAAAANAAAAAAAAAAAAAAAAAAAAAAAAAAAAAAGAGTATGTTTTCAAGATAAAAATTCAATAATAAATCTTTAAAAAATAAGAAAAAGACCATCCGCCATTCGGCCATTGGTATTGATTCCATTCCAATAATCCCCATAAAGAAGGAGGGAAGACTGAAGAGCAGCAACGGAGCAGCATGAGTTATAGAACTTATACTCCTAGTCACAGTAGACTTAGCAGTAGTTTGTGGGCAAACTCAGAGGCAAAGGCGGTGGTGGGAGTGACGACAAGTGTAGTGAGATTAAACAAGTTCAAGTACAACTACAGAGCCTGCAGCTGCCGCTGCGGGGGAATGAGTGTGCCTAGTTCCCATGAATATGATCTAGTCATCCAAGACGATCTCCACTCCTTCTTGCAGGTCTCCTTTTTTGCCAAATTCTGTTTTCATGATTTTCTTTCACTCTTTCAGAGTTTTGAGGATTCACTTACTTGAAATGCCAAGTTGGGTTTGCAGATTCTTCCGCATGATTTACATGTCAGTCTTCTGAATCAACCCAAAACGGCTCAACTCGTAGAGGTCTCTCACTTTTCTCTTTCTTGAATTTAATTTTATGCTCAATTACTCCTCATTATCATGCCAATTAAATTGGGAATTATTGTCAAGTATCCACTAGCCATTCTTCAGTTCAGTTCTATGAATCACTTACTTTCTTATCGTCTTCAAAGTTGAAACTTCAACTGCAATTGAAGAAACACCCTTCAACTTTCCACAACCGCTTAACTTACTTTTATTAAGCAGGCCATGCCTGCTGCAACCTCTCTTTAAAATTACTGCCTCAGTTAAAATTTTTAGTTGACGCTTGATGATGATGCAAAGCAAGCTTTGCTTAATTTAAAGGGGACATTTCAACCAGTTTTTGCATTTTTTCTTAATTTAGATAGCTAGCTTGCGCTTACTGTGGGTAAGTGATTTTAAGTGTATCATTGTCTTAGCCACTTGTTTGCTTCTTGCACACAATGATTATATGATGCTTATGTGTAGGTTATATTGGATTTGGGTCGTCTGCCCGAAGCACGCTATCTGGGTGAACTTGGTGGGCAATATCTGAGGACAACTGCGGTAAAGGCATACTTTTCGAGGTTACAAATTGTTCATGTGATGTCTTTTACTTTATTAACTTTCTAGACAGTCATTGACTTATCTGAACTGATGATACAGTATGCAGTATACAGCACACGCAGGCACAATATTTTTAACCAGAGGAAAGAGATAAATTTAACTAAAAACAAAAGTCTTCATGGGATATACTGATGTGATCAAAATGTCTCTTTCCTAGGTATCATTGAAAGAGTTGGAGCATGCTCAAAATGCTGTTGGAGACTTTGGGGGGGACAATAGAGCCGGCATTGAGGGTACCTTGCACAGGATATCAGCCATCAGGAGTAGGAAAGGGATGATAGTTGGATTGACTTGTCGAGTTGGGAGGGCAGTCAGTGGTCACATTGATATGGTTTATGATCTGCTTCAATATGGAAAGAGTATATTGTTTGTTGGAAAGTATGTACTCTGATTGTTGTCAAAAGAGTTTTCCCCGGTAAACATGTGCTAAAATGGGAGCAAATGGGTTGTTAGGAAATGACACATTTACAAATCAAACCACACCGTTGTATCTTGCATATCACTGATAGGGGTGTGACTTGTTTCTAATGGCATAAATAGTTGAAAAGGATTGAAAGATAACTTTGAATGCGTTATATCAATAATTATTAAGATTTTACGAAATGACATTGTGAGACTTTGTAATATCTATGCTTTGTTGGCTTCCATTTTTTTCAATGTCAACTGTGGTTTGATGCTTCCCTGGGGAACTGTTGCTTAATTAAACAATGAAACAGGAAATTTTAAATGCGGCAAAGGCCTCAATGAATATTGCTGCAACTCACTGAAGAATATAGCACTTATTGACTGATACAGGATTTCCAGAATGTACACTAGTTATTAACATATTTCTAAGATATTTGATATATTATTAGTGATGTTGCTCTTCAATTTTTAAAGGCCTGGGGTTGGCAAGACCACTGTTTTGCGAGAGATTGCTTGTGTCTTGTCAGATGAATTTCACAAAAGAGTGGTGAGTTGATTTTTTATTTTTTTCTTTTAATTACATAGTGCCCTCTCTCTCTCTCTCTCTCTCTTTCTCTCTCTCTTTCATTTTGTAAGGGTTTGAATCTGTATTTCAACACATGTTTCAAAGAACACTCACTACTTGGACAGGTTATTGTTGATACAAGCAATGAAATAGGAGGGGATGGAAATATTCCGCATGCAGCAATAGGAGGAGCACGAAGAATGCAGGTACCAGAACCATGCATGCAACACAAAGTCATGATAGAGGCAGTAGAGAATCACATGCCTGAGGTGATCATTGTCGATGAGATTGGCACGGAAACTGAAGCTCTTGCTTGTCGCTCAATTGCTCAGAGAGGGGTCATGCTTATTGCTACTGCTCATGGACAGCAGCTTGAGAATATTATAAAGAATCCTACTCTATCTGACCTGGTACATTCTAATCTCTATAAAAAAAAACTCTCGATGTGGAATTTATTCCTTCTTAAGGTTCCCTTATTCTAAATCCAAGACATAATTTTGTCTTTCACTTTCATATGTGGATTTTGGCCCCTATGGTTAATTGGCTTGTGCGCATCAAATTATTGATAGGTTATTGGTATGCAAATTCTTAGTATTAGTAATTCAGAATGTTAATATCTTTTCTCTTTTAATTTTTTTTTTTTGGGGGAAGTTTTGATTTGGATTGCTAGTTTTGCACAAATATAGCATCACATTGAATGAATATGTACTGTAAATCAAGTACTTGTCTCTAATTCTATTCAGCTCTTAATATCTTTAAGATCTTGTAAAGAAGTTTAAATATAATTAAATATCAACGAAGAGACAAACACTTATAAGAAGAAATATGATCACTTTAGGCAAGTTAATTCAATTTGAAGCCCAAGAAATTATAGAGATGTCAACAACTGCCATCAGGTGAGCAAATAAGTTTTCTCAATTTGTCATGGTGATGGAACTTCTATTATAAGAATTCTAGAGATCTCAACATGCTTCGCCATTTTATGTTGATGCCCTGCAGAAAAATAATTAGATTATTGACAGTCCTCCAAGCTAGATATGATGACATATCTAAGATGCAATTGAACTTTCTGTACGTTTCTTCCATTTGTCTAAAGTAGTGATAATAGCAGTGTTTCTCCAATAAAGTGAGGTAGATAGTTGCCTCATCTTGCATGATCTAGGTATTCCCTAATTGGTCGTGCCATTAGCTACCTGGCTTTTAAGATGGAAAGGAACATGAAATATATGATTTGATTGTTTCTGCTTCTCTCTCTCTCTCTCTCTCTCTCTCTCTCTCTCTCTCTCTCTAAGAAAGGAATGCGAAATATATAGTTTGATGAACGACTGTTTGGTGAAATTTGCACTTCCAGTTCTTATTTTCTGTTTTCAGATTGGAGGAGTAGAGACTGTTACTTTAGGAGATGAAGAAGCCAAAGCTAGAAATTGTCAAAAAACGATTCTTGAAAGGCAAGCACCTCCAACATTTGAATTCTTGATTGAGATGAGACAGAGGCACTATTGGGTTACACATCAGGTGTGTAAACCAAACTTTATATTCAAAATGTATTCTCAGACATCCTATAATTAATATCTGAATTGCTGAAACAGTGTGCTCAAGTTCAATTGCAAAAGTCAATGTAGTAGAAATATCTATGTCAGCTTTTCTATCTTTTAGAAGTACATTGTTTTGTATCTTTGTCTTGTTAGAGACTTTCTTTTCACGGCTAAGAAATTATTATACATGTCATCTTAAATTCAAACCTATTGTTACCCGTTTCATAACACATACAGACATGCACTCACATCTGTGTGTGTGTGCATATATATAGAGTAATGTTCAGACACCATTTAGTGTTCACAAAGGCACTTACCATATTAGAAATCATTAGATGAAAATCTAAGGGTTAATAAGGTAAAGGTGGAACATATGGGTAAATGATGTGTTTTATTAATCATCAAATCCAACAACTTGAAACATAATAAGTGCCTTATTAAACTACTCTGAGAGAGAGAGAGATCCAGTTTAGATAATGGTTGTAGCTTTAGTTATTGCAATAACTTATATTAACATTGTTTTTCCTTCCACTCTCATCCTGCAGACAGAAAAGAGTGTAGATATTTTGCTTCGTGCCAAAAACCCACAGGTTGAGGTAATTCTCTCAGTAGCTGTATATTTTGAAATTTAATGTGTCGAGATAAGCTTCTGTTACTCTTTTCTCTTAGGTTTTGATATGGGCATAACTCTATAGTATGGCAAATTTCATATTTATCAAATTCGAATAAAATCAAGCTGCATTATTGAGTGTGTAGAATTTTATCTGTTTGAAACCATATATTCATCTGTAGATTCCAAAACCAGGTCAACTATTGTTAATTTCTTTTTAACATAGCTTGAATTATGCCCCAAGAATAGTCCATCTTTGGCAAATATACCAAATGACCTTTGATCTGTTGATGACAATTTCATTTTCCCTTGTTGACCCAACCATGCCATATTGCAAATACTTTTCTTGGGTTCTCTTGTTTTTAAAATTGACACCCTGTGTCTTAATGGAGCATAAGGCCCTGACAAAGCTGCAGGAGGGATATGTAACCACACTTAGGTTATGGGAATTTTGTTTAGTTGATGCAAGTTCTAATCCAAATATTTTTTTTCTAGCAAGAGGACTTATATTGAATTTTCCTTCATGTATTATTTTGCCAGCCAAGAGTTTCTTGATCATCATGTAACTGTTTATTCTTCCCAGGCTTGGTGTTTTCTCTTTCGCCTTCATTCTGATTTGCTCTCTAGCTGTCTATCAACTGGACAAAACTCTTTTAACATTTTTTGTTTTGCAGGTCAGGAGAAGGGATAATAAGTTCAAGGTTGTAATAGAAAGATCTAAGGCATATGATAAGTGTGATGCTTAATTTTCGTCCACCCAATATGTGCTTCATTTTCTTAAGGTTGATGCATTATCTCTTTATTTAGTTTTCTGTTTATCATTTTTGTCTATGGATGCACTTGTGAGTTGTCATATTTTTAGTTAGATTACAAAAATAGGCTTGATTGGTTCATGATTTCAAAATAATTTTCAGAAACTAGGTTACAATATGAGAATTTGGATTGTGTTCTGCTTTTTTATTTTCTTAGCTCGAAAACTGGTTCGATATTAAGTTTGAAATCTGTTTTCAAATTTAAAAACTATATGTGGCAGCAAACTCATCTATATTGGAAAGACCTCCAATTTGAAAACTTTGAAAGCAAATTTTTTTATTTTATTTTATTCATTTTCTGAAGAGGGGCTGTTTTTGAGTAGTTCTCAACTCTTTGTTTCTAGAGACTATCCTACTCACATGAAAAAGAAAAAGAAAAAAGAGAGACCAATCCTACTAAATACTAGTTTTGTTTTAAAATCGATCCCTTAGTTTGAAAATAGAAAACAGTTTTTCGATCCTATGCCAAACAGCCACAGGTCCTTTTGCATAAACCCTTTCATTGTTTTTTCAAAAGGCTAGAAGGCGTTGCACCAGTCAAAGAGACAAAAAAGAAAGGAAAGAAGAAGAGGCTACAAGGCTTTTGCAGATGATGTGCTTTCTGGTATGCGGTCAAGATGAGACTATTTACTTTGCTAGTTTCAATAGGAGGTCAGTATTACATGTTATGGTTTCCTTTCTTTCTTTCTTTTTTCCCTTGGATTTGTATGTATAAAGATATTTGTATTATTTTTCCACATGTAATGTATAAAGATACTTGTATATATAAAACATTAACATGATTGTCGGATATATGAATCTAAACCCCAAGACCAATACCCACCAAGTGCCTCCATGCATAGAGATATATATGTAGATACAGGTACATATATACATCATGTCTCAGATAAAAACACATAGCCAACGTGGGCAGGTTTTGGACCCTTTGGTTTGGCCGGCATGTCGCATGCACATATCAACATTTTATAACTTTTTAAATTGAATAATTCATCCTTTGTTCTAAATATGTATCTCTCTCTCTCTCTCTCTCTCTCTCTCTCTCCATCCTAATCTCATGCAAACTAGCTAGTTTTGTCACCTTCCATGGTAGTTTGAACCCATTAAATATTTGTGGGGGAGTTTCACTTGGCTCAAGTTCCAATTTTAAACAATTGCCGGCCACATCATACCAACCGTACATTGATCTCTTCATCTGTTTGTCCTCAAATGTATAACATTATTCTCAATATTTCTCTATTAAAATCCATCACTCTTGTTTCGTTTAGTTCTATAGTAGCTTTCGAAACCAATAGAAACTGAGCCAATTAATGGCAATTTTCCTGAGAAACCCTTCTACTCAAATATTTCTAATCATTATGTGCTTTCTTGTACCTTCTTTGGCTGAAACAACAGACCAAATCACTTCTTGTTTGACTCTTCATAACATTAACAACTTTACTACGTTCCCCAACACACAGAATGACTCTAAAGCTTACTATAAGTTTCTAAATTTTTCCATTCAAAATCTTCGTTTTACTGATCCCACAGTTCCTAAGCCAATTGCCATTATACTTCCAGAGAGTGTTCAGCAGCTAATAAACTCTGTATTATGCTCTAGAGAAGCGTTGCTGGAAATTAGAGTACGGTGTGGTGGACACAGCTATGAAGGAACATCATCCGTTGCCGCTGACGGAGCTCCATTTGTGATCATTGACATGATGAATTTGAACAGGGTTTCGGTGGATTTGGAAACCGAAACGGCATGGGTTGAAGGAGGTGCAACACTAGGCGAGACGTACCATGCAATTGCCAAAGTAAGCAATGTTCATGGGTTCTCAGCTGGGTCATGCCCAACTGTAGGTGCTGGTGGCCATATTGCTGGTGGCGGATTTGGACTAATGTCCAGGAAATATGGAGTTGCAGCTGATAATGTGGTGGATGCACTACTTGTTGATGCTAACGGACGGTTATTAGACCGAGCCGGCATGGGAGAGGATGTGTTTTGGGCTATTAGAGGAGGTGGTGGGGGTGTTTGGGGGGTTGTCTTTGCTTGGAAAATCCAACTGGTGAAAGTGCCAAATATCCTAACTGCTTTCGTAGTGTCTAGACCAGGGAAAAAAGGCCATGTAGCAAGGCTAGTAGATAAGTGGCAACAGGTTGCACCTTACTTGGAAGATGACTTCTACATTTCATGTTTTGTTGGTTCTGGGTTGCCAGAAGCCAAGACTAGTACGACTGGAAGTGCGATATCGGCTACATTTAAAGGGTTTTATCTGGGTCCAAGAAGCAGTGCCATGTCCATCCTAGATCAAGCTTTTCCTGAACTGGGTGTTGTAGAAGAAGATTGCATGGAAATGAGTTGGATTGAGTCGATCTTATTCTTCTCCGGCCTAACTAATGGAAGCTCGGTTTCGGACTTGAAAAATCGGTACTTGCAAGACAAAGGGTTTTTCAAAGCCAAATCAGACTATGTGAGGACCCCAATTTCCTATGTAGGCATAAGTGGTGCCCTGGAAATACTTGAGGCAGAGCCGAAAGGGTATGTCATCTTAGACCCTTATGGTGGGATTATGCAGCATATAAGCAGTGAATCCATTGCTTTTCCTCACAGAAAAGGCAACCTGTTTACAATTCAGTACCTGGTGAATTGGGAAGAAGAAGATGATTACAAAAGAAATGAATACATAGATTGGATAAGAAGATTATATAACTCAATGGCACAATTTGTTTCATGGGGTCCAAGGGCAGCATATATCAACTACATTGACCTTGACCTTGGAGTGATATCGATGCATAATTTGGTCCTGACTGGGAATGAGGATGCTGTGGAGATTGCCAGGATTTGGGGTGAGAAGTACTTCTTGAATAACTACGATAGACTGGTGAGAGCAAAGACACTTATTGATCCAACCAACGTTTTCAGTAATCAACAAGGGATTCCTCCATTGTCTCTCACTTCTGCTCAGAGGTAGATGTGATCATGTGATTGTGCCACTAATTGGTATGCATACAGAGACTGTCCTTGTTTCGTAGGCAACATTTTCACCTCATCTATTCTCTCAGTTAAGATGTCAGATAAATTGTTGGATACTCTCATAAATTATATGGCTATATATAGTCAACTTTTCCGAGAGCAAATCACACTATGTTCTCTAAATTTTGACTTGCATGTGTTTCCTTGGAATTTTTGTTTTTTGTTTTTTCACAGAAAAAACAAACAAACAAACTGGACCTATGAACATCTAGATCTACTCCATACCAAAAATAGTAGAGTTTGTTGACCACCTATCTAGAGGTCGTGAATGTCCTTTGTTCCGTCGGAATATAGTCCGACTCTATTTACTTTGATAAGAGCATTTCCATCTTACACCTCTCCCCAAATTTAAATTTTGGGAAAAAGGACAATACAGCTCCAATCCTTCTTTAAAAGTTCCTAAAATTTGATATTTCCCTGAAAACCCGTTTGGATTCTTGAATTTGGATTTAGATTTAGATTTCAAATTTATGCATTTGAAATTCATGTAATTGAAATCCCTAGGTTTGAAATTCTATTGTTTGGATACAAAATTAAAAGGTGAGGATTTCACAAAATATTTCAATTTTTTTTTTGGACAATTTAATAATTGAAATATATGATTAAAAATTAAAAAAGTCACCTGAAGGTGGTCGGAAAAGTAGTCGGAGAGTGGCTGAAGAGTGGTCGGAAAAGTCTCCGGAAAAGTCGCTAGAGAGTGGCCAGAAAAGTCACTGGAAAGTCGTTGGAGGTGGCCAGAAAAGTTGCCGGCAGTGGTTAAATTTTTTTTTTATGTAACTTTAGCATAGGAGAGTTCTTTTCCAAATTTAACTTTTTCCCTCAATTTATTCTCATATTCAAAGACAATATAGAGAAATGATTGGATGTACTCTAACTCAACTTGTATTCCAAAACCCCTAAAATTTATTTTGAAATTTATTTCAATATTACCCTTCATTCAATTCAGTAATGTAAAAAAAAAAGAAAATAATAATAATTGAACACCTGCTCCAAACCCAACCAGTAGACCCACTCACCTCCACTCCCATCGTCGGCGATGCCTCCGACAGGTGTTGCCACCACTATTGACATATCCATCGCCGTCACTAATTTGGAGGTCTATGGGGTGACGTCGGCCACCTATGGTGGTCCAATGAGAGAGGGAGGAAGAGAAAGAGGAGTATGGTTTAGGTGTTGGGTGTAGTGGCTGTTGGGATTGGCTGGGGTTTGGAGAGAGGGAAGAGAGAGAGAGAGAGAATGGCAGATCATGGAGGATTGTTGGTGACTTTTTCAACGGCAACTAAGGGTGAAGTGGGGTTGGGAGTGAGGTTGAGTTGGGAAAGGTAGGTGGCGGTGGGAATGGGTTGTTAACAATAATACTATTCTTACCATATTTTTATATCATGTTTGTTGTACTATTTTACATGTTATTATTATACTGGCAGAGTATTTTCTTATTTTAGGATTTTTATTTTTATTTTTTCAGTGTTCAATGTATGAGTGTTATATAAATTGCCATATAAGATGATATAAAATTATGGGATAAAAATATGATAAGTGTAGAATTATTGGGTTGTTAAAGGTATGAATAAATTTTTTATATTTATTTTTCTATAATATAGGGTTAAAATTTTAAAAAAGGTTTTCAACTCTATACTTTAAAGTGGTCGTAATAGAGGCAATGCTAGAGTTTGTGAAGGTCCATAACTTTTAAGTTGTTGGGCTTTAGGGTGAGTTTAAGATTGGGCTGAGGTCGACATGACCTTCAGCTCCTACAATTCTTATTGTATAAATAGTGCCTAGATGAGGTACATGTGGATGGAATTACTCGAAAGAACACAACAAAATTCCTTGGCGTGGGCACCAGAAACTAAAGGAAACTAAATAAAAGAAAATAAAAACTATGGCTACACAAAAATTCTTATTGTACCGCTTGAAGTTTCGAGAAGGTTAGAGAGTTGTGAAATGGCATCATTATGTGTTAATAGTTTAATATTGAACATCCAAACCAAACACTCATTTTCCTCTCCAAGAAGCAGCAGGAGATCAGTGGTAATTGCAGCAGAGACTATGGCTACTGAAAAAATGGGTATCAAGATTGATAGGAATCCTCCTGAGTCCAGGCTCACCCAACTCGGCGTCAAAAACTGGCCCAAGTATTTTTCTTGTTCTTTATCTCTCTCATTTCTTTTTTTCGCAATACCAAGTATATCTGTTGTGTCCTATCGGATGAGATGAGTAAACTAAACTTGTTTCTCTGTTGCATATATTGGAGTTGGAATAGCATCATCTTTGTTTCTCTGTTGGTTGTTACTTTTCTCTTTTAATTTTTTTGAGAGGAGGAATCTTTGATTTTGCTTATTTGAATGGAAAAAATGTATCAAAAAAACTTAAAACTTTGGGGCTTATGTCTTTCAATATATGAATTTGTTTTTGTGTCTTTAGAGGATATAATCTTTCATTTTGTGTCAATTTGCTAGGGGCTGCCATTTTTACCGTAAAACCGGGACCGAACCAAACCGGCCATAAAAAAATCATAAAAACCGTGTGAACTATTTTGTTCAAACACCGTTACAAGAACCGAACCAAATAGTCCTTTATTGAGCTGTAATACTTGAAGCTAGGCATTGAAACCTAGTTAAACCAATTTTTAACATACACAAAAAACGGCTAATATCACTATATATGCCAGGGAGTAAAAGGCTTAACTTACATATTTGAGTTCATAGCCTAAGGTCTAATGTTAATAAGTAAAACGTGAATGTGAAGCAATATAAAAATGTAACAATTTTACATAAAACAATTGCTTCACGTTCATCTTTAATTAGCAGTATGAAACGTTAATTCTTGTTATATTTTAGGGTAATAGTCATTTTGGTCCCCAGACTATTATACTTATATCAATTTGGTCCCCAGACTTCTAATTTTGAAAATTAAGGATTCTGACTTTTCCAATTTTGCCAATTGAGGACTTTTTTATCAATTTAGACATTTTTCATCTAAATTTAGCAAGAAATAAATGAGAAAAAAATGATGCATGAAGAAAAAAAAGTAAGATTTAACTAAAAGAAATCATTTTACACTCAAAAAGGACTTTACATGGTGTTATAAAAACATAAATTTGCATAAAAAATGTGTAAATTGATGAAAAATCCCTTAAATGACAAAATTGAAAAAGTCAAAGTTCTTAATTTTTCAAATTAGAAGTCTGGAGACCAAACTAATACAAGTGTAATAGTCTGGGGACTAAAATGACTATTTACCCTATATTTTAATTCCGACGTTTTTAATTAATCAATTAATGGTGGCACGTGTGCTGCATGCTGAGTGAACAGGTGGAGTTGCCCTCCAAGCAAGTTTCCATGGACATACAGTGACAAAGAGACTTGCTATCTACTGGAAGGAAAAGTGAAGGTTACTCCTGATGGATCAAAAGACTCGGTTGAGATTGGTGCTGGTGACTTGGTGGAATTTCCAAAAGGAATGAGCTGCACTTGGGACGTCTCAGTGGGTGTAGACAAGCACTATAACTTCAGCTAGAATATCTCTCCATATAAGCCCTCGATCTGCTTCATTTTACAATAAATCTATATTGAACATATAATATGTATTATATATTCTACCATGTAAACCCAGATATTTTCAAACGATATATTAAGCTTGATTATGTAAGCTTAATTATTACTTTTGCAGCTAAAAATGCGAGACGAGTAAGGTTTATATGATGTTTTGATGTAATTATAAAACTTTTGTTTGGTAAATAAGTAATTTGTTATATGTTTTATTATATTATAATATTTATTTTGAATTATTATGATGAATTTTTTGAGCACTTATAAAAATAATATATACGAGAGTGTGTATGAAGGTCGAGACGACGAGGGCTTCATATATATTGTTCACCTCGGGCTCCTGAAATCTGAGAGCTGGCCCTTGTTAAAGATGGAAAATAGATTAGGGGTTGGTAGTTAACCTTCTATAGAAAGAATTAATTGTAATTACTAGTTTGCTGTTTACACGTGGTTAGGTCAATCTTTAGATGTATATAAGCTTGTATTTAATTATTTCCAAGAAATGAATTAACACAATTAAGCCAAATGCTTCTTTACATGGTATTTTCTTTGGTGACCTAAAATACTCAAGATCTCCAATCCTAGGTTAGGTAATTATTTTCAAGAAATGGATTAACACAATTTAGCCAAATACTTCTTCACATGGTATTTTCTTTGGTGACCTAAAATACCCAAGATCTCCAATCCTAAACCCTAGCCGCCACCATGGGCGATGATGATTCAAGCAATGGTTCCAAAGACACGACATCACCATAAGACAATACCAATCATCTTCGATGGCACCACTACCACTAGCACTTCCGCTCATTGTTATATCACTCAAACCACCACTTCTGTTGACTCTAGGTAATCTTTTGGACAAAAGTCGCACAATTACCTTGTTAATCTTTTGTCTGATGTTTGTCCTTTGACAAAACAAACAAGAAATAAATTTCTTTTATTTCTATTATTTCACCCTTTGCATTGTTACATGTTGTAGAGCACGTTATTTCTTCACTATTGTTAATGACTATACACGATGCACATGGATTTATCTTATGAAACACAAGTCTAATACACGCACTATGAGATCCTAAAAATTTCCAAATTTAACTTTTAGAAATTTATTGGTGGAAAATCGTATTTTTCCACCATAATTTGGCGTAGTTGACCAAATATTGACTTTGATTTTGACTTTTGACTTTGACCTAAGTGATTCATTGGAAAGGTAGAGTTTTACCGACGGACCCAACGATACGAGTCTCGTATTATTCCAAGTCTAGGAGATTATTTTATGAATTTCTCAAGTTTTGTTTTTCTTAAGTTATTTTATTTTCCTAAGAGTTGTTCTAATTTTCTGAAATTAATTGGTAATTTGACCTTATAGTTAATTAGTACTAGTCATCCCGAGTCTGTAGTATTTTTCAGAGTATTTTTTTGAGTTCCAAGCTATTTCTCTTGAACTAAAGATAAAAAGTGAGAAGTTTGGTGCCACATGACACATCGCGATTGGGTGACATGCTTTGGCCCAAAGCCCATCTCATGTCTTTTTTTTTTGGGCTGCATCTTTGAAACCCAATATCAAGAATTTTATTTTCCTAAGAGTTGTTCTAATTTTCTGAGCTATTTCTCTTGAACTAAAGATAAAAAGTGGGAAGCTTGGTGCCACATGGCACATCGCGATTGGGTGACACGCTTTGGCCCAAAGCCCATCTCATGTCTCTTTTTTTTGGGCTGCATCTTTGAAACCCAATATCAAGCCCAAAACCCATTTCTTATTTTGAAAAGCCCACCTCAAAAGCCCAAAGCTCATTATTAGGAATATTCTAGAATTTTTATTTTTATTTTTATTTATGTAATGACCAGTATTTCTCTAAGTTTAATGTTGCTTGGCACTTGAATGAAGATGCTGGGATTGGATTTAAAAGAAACCATGAATTTATTTTGGAGTAAACCTCAATTGCATAAAGTTTTAATTGGACAAAAGTTGATTTTTAGTTTCGTTGAGATTCTAGATTTGACTTTGGATCAGTTAGGAAGACCTTGAGCATGTGTGTTCATAGACTCGAATCGTGCATCGATAACGGGTGTGGTTTGGAAGTTATGAACATGGCAAGAGGACAAAAGTTGACTTTTTAAAATACTCTGATTTTCGATTAGACCTTGACATGGTTGCGTAGAGCCCAACTCCACGAGTTCATAGTAGGGGTGGGCACGGTGTGGTTATGCCCTGTTCACCCCCGACACCGTGTGCCGCGCAGGAAGACTTTCTCCGATCTAGTCCAGCGCTCAACGCCCGAAAAAATGGAAAAAAACCAAACCAGCCCAGACCTGACCTATAGAGTTCCAGTCTAGTCCGGTGTCTTTTTTCGGCGCAAAGAGGTGGAGAGCAGAGGGAGAGAGAGAGGCGGCGAGACAAAGAGCCAGAGAGGCTCGCGACCTGATTTGGGATTGATTTGGGGAGGCGGAGACCAGAGGGAGAAAGGGGAGGAGGAGGTGAGTAGGATGAGGCTGGCCTCGTTGCCGGCTGCCATCAGAGGGTGGAGATCGAAGAGAGAGCTAGAGAGAAAGCCATGGGGAGGAGAGAGAAGAGAGAGAAGAGATTTAGGAGAGAGAAACGCATGGGGAGGGAGAGGAGGAAGAGAGAAAGAGTTTGGTGGTGGTCTCGTCGCCTAGGTCGCCGGTGTCATGCCAGACTGGGGAGAGACGATGTCGCGGGAGGGAGGAGAGAGAATAGAGGAGATGAGACAGAGAGAGAGTGAGAATGAGAGGAAAGAGAAAGACTTAGAGACAAAAAAAATGGGTTTGACTGTGTTTCATATTGGGGTTTGGCCAAACCCCAATTTGGCCAAATCAAATAAATAAATAAATAAATAAAACATTAGTGATTAGGAATTTAGGGTATATAATTTGGCCAAATAAATTAAAACAAAAAAAAGATACATAAGGATTGGATATATAATTATATATAACATTATAGAGTAATTAATAATAGATTAATTGTAATATTATATAGAGTAATTAATAGAGTTTAAGGTATATTGTATAGGGTACTTAATAAAGTTTAGGGTATAGAGTTTATACTTATATACTTATAGTGACTCACATGAGATACTAAGATAGTGAGATTGGGGTTTGAACTTTGGGGCTTCAATGGGGTTTGGGGTTTCAATTGGGGTTGGGGTTTCAAATTTCAATTGGCAAAATCAAATAAATAAATAAAAGACATTAGGAATTTAGGATTGGAGTTTGGCCAAATAAATTTTCTTTTTTTATAAAAAAGACATAATGATTGAGAATATATAACATTATAGAGTTTAGGGTATAGAGTATTTAATAGAGTTTAAGGTATAGGGTCATATATTTATATATAATGGATCTAACATACTTATTACTTAAATACTTACATACTTATATATGTTATATAATGGATCTAACATACTAACATACTAACATACTTATACACTTAATAAAGTTTAGAGTATGGGATATATACTAATTAATGTTATAGTCTTATAGTCTTAAACCATATACCCTAGTAACCCTATATCTCTATAATTTGATTAATTATTGACAGGACCGTCCCCGAATTCCACCTTGGAACTCGGAGTGATCCTGTAGGAATCTAATATCAAGGAAAATCCTATCGAAAATTCGGCAGAACCTCCTATGAAATTGGACTAACCCTTTCTCCAAGAAGACCTACAAAAGCACTTCTAAACACTCAGCGCCTCTACCACAAACAAAGGGGTCTCCGACCCAAAGTTCAAAACCAATTAATTAAGTATTCATTAGGTTATCAGAGCTACGCTATAAAATTCACAAAGGAAATAAGATTTACAAAGACAGCTACGCGTCTACAAATACACCGGTTAACTAGATTACCTTGACATCTTTGGCTCGACCGCTCCACCACTACAACCTAGGGGGAAAAATTTAAAACAACAATAAAGGATAAAACTAGTGAGATGACTCGGTAAGTGGACGAAAATGATAAGTGTTTAAAATTAACTTAAAAAAAATCCATTTATTATGGCAAACTATAAAAATAACTGGGCATTAAGACCTCATGTCTCTCTTTAAAATCCCCCAGTT
>QANT01000286.1:0-18707 GCA_003254885.1 Purshia tridentata
AAAAAGACAAGAATTGAACAAAAAAATCATAGTTTTTCTTTTCCTCTTGGGAAGACAATTACTCACTGATAATTGAGATTGTACCACTAGAGATGCTGCCATGGCTGTCAGCACAGAGAGTCAATGCCCTCTCCAAATTGGCCACAATGTCATTCATGGTTGGCCTATCTTTCCCTTCCAAATTCACACAATGAATTGCAGTATAAGCCACCAACTCAATTGCCTCTGCTTCATTCAACTCAGGAGGTCCAACCCTTATGTCCAAGATCCTCACCAACTCTCCAGCCATAATTGCTGGTACTGCAAAGTCCACCACACTTGTGGGTGTCCCTCCATCTTCACCATTCTTGAATATTGCTCTCTTCCCTGTCAAAAGCTCCAACAACACCACTCCAAGCCCATATACATCACTCTTTGTTGTCAATAAATTCAGACCATAGTACTCAGGATCAATGTACCCAACTGTTCCAGCTGCCTTCATTGGCCTAAACTCAGTGTCTTTTTCTGGACCCATCAATGACAATCCAAAATCAGACACTCTCGCTGTCCAACTTGCGTCGAGCAGAATGTTTGAAGATTTAATGTCTCTGTGAATTATGGGAGGAACTGCATAATTGTGCAGATATTCAATGCCTCGAGCAGCATCAAGCGCAACCTTGATCCGCATTTTCCATGAATTGATCAAACTACAACTCTTTTCGACATTGTTCTTGTCATGTAAATGATCATAGACCGCACCATTTTTCATGTAGTCATAAACCAAGAGCCTCTCATCCTTCTCTTCACAATACCCAACAAGCCTGACCAAGTGTTTGTGATGAAGGCGTGACAAGAATGCCACTTCCGAATCAAATGCGCTCTCTTTCTCTTGAAACTTCTTCATCTTGGGCGCTGTTTCGCCTCGTTTAATGGCAACCTCACGCCCATCTACCAATTTGCCTTTGTACACAACACCAAAGCTTCCAGAACCAATCTTGTTCTCCAAGGAGAACCCATTGGTGGCAGCTGCAAGCTCAGCTAGTGTGAATTCCTCAGCTCTGTCTGTGTGTTTCGATGAGGTTCCACTCCTCTGGCGCCTCATGATTCTTGAGCCTTGGCGCCGAATGGTGTATGACCTCAAAGGCGGGCTGTTGTTGGATGCATTTCCATTGTTAGAGCTAGCCGCTCTGGTGATTGTGGGCTGCACTGAATTGTGAACTTTCTTGTGCCCAAAACAAGTCCACAAAAAGTAAATCACTGTGCAAATTCCAGCAAAGGCTCCAACAGACCCCACAATGGCAAATGCCAATAAACCCCTTGTCAAAGCCTTGGACGGAGATGAAGGCGGTGGCAATGGCGACGGTGCTGGTGGTGGCAATGAAATTGGAGGCACACAAGGCTTGCAAATATTCCCAGAACCATCACATAGATTTTGGGATTGAGGATATATGCCACAATCGCTACAAGACGATCGTACACAAGGCCCTGGAAGAACTTGAGGCAAGGGAAGCTCAAACCCTGACCTCAAACCAGAGACACCAGGCCAACCAGGACCCCAACAAATAATCGAAAAATTTTTTGTAGTCAATCCACAAGTGAAATTCAACCCAGAAGCAATAATTTGAAAAGACACACCCTCAGTAGCATTAATCCAAAAATGGTCTCCACCACCCCAACAAACCACGGACTCGTTTGAGGTCCTAATCGCGCAGCTATGGTGACCTCCAAGAGCCAAACCAGAGTACTCGAATGGCGAACCAGGAGGTGAATTCAGCTGCCCAGAATCATTGTTTCCCTTGCAGACCAAAAGCCCAGTGATATTCAGCCCACAAACATGTGAAGGACCCGCTACAATACTCGCCATGGACATGTTCCCAAACCCATTCTCAATCTCTTTCGCAATTGAACTACTTCTCCCCCAACACCGAACCCGAAAGCTATCCTTTAAAATTCCGCAAGAGAAGCCCGACCCAGATGAGATGGACGCAAAGCGAACCGACCCAGATGGCAATTCAAACACGTCGCCTCGCCAGCACTTCACAGTGCCCGTACCCACCACTCTGGCACAGATATGATCGTCGCCGACGGCGAGGTTTTCCAATAGAACAGTTGAGTTAAAGTAAAGCCGTTTGGAGGAAAAGTTTGAGTTCTCGGAGAAGAGATTGTCCCAACAGAGCAAGCTGTAGCCGCCGAGCCGGAGGCCGCAAAGGAAGGTCCGGCCACCGGAGATGGAGGAGACGGAGATGTTTGGCTCGACGGCGATGTTCTGGCCTCGTCGGTAGCAAACGATGCGCTGCCTCGGTTGGCCCGAAACGACGCCGCATACGGCGCCCGAGGCGTAGCTTATAGCGAGCGTGGAGCCGGAGCCCAGGGCATGAGTTGGTGGGATGATGAAGAGAATGGTGGTGATGATGGCGGTGAGGAAGACGGAGGAGGGTAGTTTCGTCATTTAAAAGAGTGGTGTTTACCGGCACCGGTGGTGGATCGGAGGAGTCGTCTGGTTTGCTTCATGGGGGGAGCTCTTTGGCGTTTCAGAGACAGAGAGAGGGAGAGAGAGAATTGCGGGTGACATAATAGTTTCAGTTCAGAAGCTGCAAAAGACTCACAGACTCAGGTTGTATGGTAGAAATTAGAATTTATATTTATTCGTTTCTCTGTCTTTTTTTTCTCTTTTATTAAATGTTGGCAGTATGGCACATGGGGATTTCTTGAGTCATTTCTTAATATGGATGCTCAATAATGTATTGAAGTGCGTTTACGGGAGTTACAATGTAACAAGTAGTATGGTACGAAAGGAAAATAAGGCAATGCCGCAGAAAACTATCTTTAAATTGTTCAAATAAAATCCATATAGACACTATGTAACTATGTAAGATTTAGCCTACTTAAATGTACATAAATCACAGCATTGGATCGAAGATACATTGTCAGCGTTCGTTATAATTTCGGAAAAATAAAATGAGAAGATCTTTCTTGGAATTATCATACCGCATTATTGCGCATATTTAGTGGGTTCAGTTATTTAAAAGAAAATGGTATATCAATTAGAGAGAAATTAGGAGTCAAATGAGCTCTTAGGCGTTTTGGCGGTTGATCGACTCTAATTGCTCAAATAATTACCTTACTAAAGTGTAGTTCAACAGTTAAGAGTTTTGACATCCATATCACAAAAAGAGAACTGTTATATGCACACCTGTCTTTCTCTCACTACACACTACTTTTGCATTTGTTATGTTGTAAATTACTTATTATACTATATCATTATAGAAAGAATGCTCATTTCTTCAAAAAGCTTTTCTATATTAATGCTCATTGTCACTAATATATGGACATAAAGAAGAACTTTCCTTTCATTGGGATGCTAGGTCAACAATCTGACCTAGTGTCACCCATAGTAAAATTCGCTAGAGATTAGTGATGGAAGGTTACGGCTTTTGAGGTTTAAACTGCCACCTACGGCTGTCAAACGATTGACCCAAAGACACTGAGAGACTCAACTGGTGGTGATAGCTGGTCTTGACTTCACTAGAAAGTGCAAATTGTCGACAAAGGGGTCTCGGCTTGTTTGGTTTCAATGCATCATCACCGATGGGTTTTTTGGGCGATCGGAGCCTAGTGAAGGGAGAAAGGAAGAGATGGCCAATGTTGTCACTAGCCATAGCCACCGAACGATGACAATTCGAAGAGTGAGGAGGCGCGGTGAGGGAGAGGGAGAAGAAAGATAGAAGCCCAAATGTGTCACCCAAATGTTATAGGTGTGTATGGTTGAGTTGTGACACCAGGTTAGCAATCTGACTTAGCATCCCAATGACAAGAAAGTTTTTCTCATAGACGTTGAGCAGTTTTGTAGATATGATAACGATGTATGTAAACAAGTGCATTTGAGCAATTATGTGATGAACAATTGGACATCCTGTTATGCGGTGGTTAACATAAAACCAAAGTGCTTGGCCAAAAAAAAACATAAAACCAAAGAGAGGCAGCTTGAAGAAACGTAAAACATGCGCGGCAGAATAAATCTGGTTTACGCGCCTGAGAGGTGAAGCACGTGCATGCATCATGCAACAGAACAAGGCATTTCAGGAAATTAATGTAAATAAGGCAGGAGGTGCATTTTGTGACCCAAACCAATAAAAGCGCAACAAGGCTAGCTAGGCACCACCCATTATTCTTCATTTCTTCGTTTATTTTACACATCCATATATGATTGGTGATTTGGAGTTTTAAGCTGAATTGGCAACTTAATTAATTATGAATAATCCCAACTCTTAATTTGAAATCTAAAAAGAATCTGAGAATTCAAAATTCAAAATATAGAAGCCAATTCATGATCGAGTATCCAGATATCAGTCAAATAACATTAAAGATGGATAGAGGAAAGAGGGAAGGAAAAGGAAAATGAGTGGTTGTATCGTACTTTTGGCTCATAAATTTGTTTATTTTTGTAGACTGGAATATTATGAGTCAAACACGTTTTGATGGTGAAACCCAACAAAAGGTGATGAGCAGGTTTCTGCAAAATTCAAGAGAAAACATTCATGTCGTTGTTAGAGTTTACGAATTTACCCAATCTCTTCCAAACACAATAGAAAGTTTCTTTTCTCTTTTTCCTTTTTTTATTAGGAAATTTGTTCGCTTTATGTGATCCAAAGTTGGGATTTGGAGCTAAATTTGACATCTTCAATGTGAACATGCAACTTGAAGAGATTAATATGTATTTGGAACATATTAAGTATGTATTAATCCCCTCCAAATTTATTTACATATTGTATACAATATACATAAATTAATTTTCCCAGCATACATCTTTCATACATATTAATTTGGAGCTTATATAAATCTTTTTTTTTCCGGATAAATTAACACCACAAATTATAGAAAAGGGAAAAAAAAGTTCTCACATTCAATTTTTGTTGTTACATTGAACTTGAAGAGTATATATATTTGTCACAAAGTCTTAGATTAATATGTGAAATTAATGTAACACAGCCTGTGATATATATATTAACTAGCTAGCTAGAATATATATTAAAGAGACAGTGTCTTTCTCTAAAAAATAGGGACAATATATTATAAGTAATTTTATTTTGTACATGTGAACACATGATCTATTGAACTCAAAATATAGATCAAGCGACAATAATGTATAGTCATATTCAATTCCAAAAATAGATACAATTGTTGTTGAAACCTAATATATATACTCTGAAGGCTTAACTTACTATTGAAAAGGAGAAATTAATTAAATAATAAATAGGTGTAAATTTGGGTGTAGAAATATGTAATAGTGTAACTGCGAATAAATGGGGTATAAATTAATAATTAATTTCATTGTTCTTCTGACTAATCTTTTGACAAACCGTAACCATTGAAAATGAAGAAGCTTCTATTTTTTTGTCCATTCACATTTCCATGGTTTGACGTGTAAAATAGACAGATCGAGCACTCTCACACATAATCAAATTAAACAAAACAAGGAGACTATTCATGGAGATTAATTGTTCAAACAGATAACACTCGACATGATGACTATTTCTCTAATTAATAAATATGTGTACTTTTATCATTGCAAATTAAGTTATAAAATTTTATTTAAATATAACTTACTTATGTTAGACATATATATATATATATTTGTAATTCTATGTTTTCACACAAGAGAAGGGATTATAATAAGTTCGTCAACTGAAAAAGGTGCTTTGTTTTGACCCAACATTTCCTTATTATTGAATGGTTTTCAAATAAAAAATTCCTAACCAAAAACAGCTAAAAAGAAGATTCAATAAATAAAGCAATAATATTAGAGAGGAACTCATGATCAATAGCTTTATTTAGGAATTAATTTTCATAACACAGAAAGGGGAAAAGAATACAAAACTTGATGTCAAGGAAAGTTGTAGTGTCAGCTTAATATTTTGAAGAGACTACTTAGTTGTCAAACAGAGTGTATATATTTGACCAGAAAGAAAAGTGTACACACAAAAAAAAATAATTGAACAAATAACACTGCAGTCTGGGCCCAAGCTTATAACTTATTAGTGTACTCATGGTTGTTGCGCAAGATTAGGACATAGCTAATAAATATATTATATATCCAAAGTAATTATTATTTTTTTTAAATGTTACAATTATTTTAGTAGATGCAAAAGAGTATATAATCTTGTGGTATCTTAATCAAATCTGAATGAACTATATATATAAAAAATACTATCTAGAGCATAATTATATATACAATTTAGTTCAAGTTTGCATTCTAAATTGTGAATGAGTCGTATTTATTAATACAGACTGTGAGTTAGCATTTGAACACTTATCCACAATGCGATAACGGTTAATCCTATTTATCAAGTTATATTTCCGACAAAAGTAAAGCTGAAAACTCGGCTTTTATAATGTTGAGGAAAGTTGGTGATGAAACTCAAACAAGGTAGGGCAGCAAAGGCATGTTATCAAGATTCAGCTTGTCTGAGTTTGTGAAAGTTAACATAGCACTGAAATCTGTGTGCATGAAAACATGGGATATGAATTAAGACAACTTTGAAAAAGTGATACATTTAAAATAAAGGGCAATGGCCAAGAATGAGCGCAAATAAATAACACAAATAACAAAAGATATCGAAATACAAGGGCAAAGCTACCCTCATGCTCTTGCTTTTTGTTACTGATCGAGTAGTGAGTATAGACAAGCTTTGGCCATAGGCCAAGCTGTAAAAAGCTACTTTGATACCTTGAGTGCCTAACATGATGTCGGATTGCTGGCTACTCTTCAATTAACACAGCATCATTAACAACTAATTAATAACTTGACTATTAAAAAATTGTTAGTAGTTTGATGTACAATCATAGATCATTTGAGGTACAGTGGCGTCTAATATGGTATCAAAACCTTATTTGCCTCAATTTTTTTGTTGGTATGTCCATCTACATACCACGTGCAGATTAGAGGGACTTCAACTTTTGTCAGCTTATAACTTACCAAACAGAATTAAGAAGTTGTATATATATCACTGTCCATACGGCCATTCAGGGCATCCTTATTGTGTGAGGTTCTGTCACTTAACAAACAAAACTTACCTAAGTAATTTTTGAGTGGCATGAAGTTTGGCTTAAAGCTCTTGCAGCATTCCAATTTTGGTCCTTGTACTTCCGGTGGTACCAACCGGTGAGACCTTTTTAACCTCCAGGCTAGGATTAGGCAAATGGGAATTTCTGCTCACAAAGAGGGCCACCTACCTTTATCACTTGCATGGCAAACAGGATTACCTTTGCTTTTCTTCCTATATTTCTATAGGAAATGTAGACTAGAGCCCTAGCTAGGTTTAGTTGATTTACACCCATTCATAACAAACTGGAGAATTAAATTCAAGCACGTATGCTTGCGCATGAAACAGAGAGCATTCCTTTGAGTTATGATTTCTTGACTAATGCATACAACTACTTAATGTGGAATCTTATCTCAGCACTCAGCAGCATAAATATGTAGACAGCTAATAACGATTGGCGACAATTTCACAAAATTATTACAAAATACATAGGCATCTAAGAGAACTGCAAACATATAGACAAAGTTACACAAAAATCAGAGTTCTTTTTTTCTCGCTTTTTTAAACAAATCTACATACATAATACCACAGTGAGATGCAGCACTTAGACCTCTGGTAAAAATACCGCATTGAATCAACAGATTGCAGTGTACTGCGTACACATTGATACTGTACAGAAACTTGGGAGTCTGATTATGAGACACTGCCGCTGCCTAAACAAAATAACTGTTGAGGATTCACAGAAGAAGAATGGGACTTTCATCGCATTCTATTATCACCAATCCTACTATTTCCAACTAGATGAAGGAATTCCCTGTTTTTGAAACCATTCAGGCATGTGAAACCTTTCGTAAAGCACAGGTCTCACGTCCTTCTGCAGCGAGAGGTGCTTAAGGAGTGGGAGAAGAACATCCAAAAGCTGAACAACAAGTTTAGAGGCAATGAATAAAGGAGATATAGAGGTGAAACCATGAAAGGTATGATAACTGGTGAAGAGATACTGGAATTTCAGAAGTTAGATCTTTCTAGCTACCTGCGTGTCATGTACTTGCCCGGCAGAAAACGGAATGCAAGGAATTCCATTCAGAGGTTGCAACAAGAAACTGAAAGGGTTATTGTCAACAATAACAATTCGATGCATATCCTTTGATAGGCCAGAGAGATCCTTGACATGCTCCCGGTATTCCCTGTATTCATCCAGCATTAGAGGTTTACACAACTTGGGTTATTTGAACAAAATATTTGTAACAACACTCATGGAGCCACACACCCAAAACTCTACATCTAAAATTTGGGATAAGGACTCATGGAGCCACTCAAGCAATTACTTCAGTTTGAACTTTTTATTGAGCATCCAAGCATCCCTTACCATTTAACTTCAATTGAATAGTTTTGCCAGTATATAGAGAACCAATCAAACATAGCTTGCCAGAGGAGGGATTTTTTGAACAGTTGCATGCTTATAACTTGTTTATGTGATTTCCTGTTACTAAGTGTAGGTACTTCAATGAATCAGATCTAAAATTTTATATCCATACAAACATACCAAAACCTGTTCACTTTCTTCGAAAATGTGCAAGCCCTAAACTTCAACACAACATTCAATATCAACATTGATCATCAGCTGGGGAAACAAGAAAATAATTTGGGGGAGGGGGCGTCATTCATGTGCATTGCGCATGCATAGACCAACAACCCACCATTCAGCCAAGTCCAAACGAGACATCTACATTTATCACACTCTATTAGAAGACAACTAAAGTGAGGTTTTCCGGTCAATAGCTATCATTTCTGGAAAATGGGACCAATAATTATTACATAATATGGGAAAATACAAAAAGCATCACTTACGTGCTGGTTGTTGAAGGCCGATATAGTCGCGAACTGATTCGATTTTCCACATCTATTCTGTCAACAAGTGGTCTAGCATAACCTATTATCATTCAAAAGTCAAAAACCATAAATATTCCAAAAAGGTAGAGGAAAAGGGAAGTGCAAAGAGAAAGAAAAACAAAAACAGAAATGGAAAGTCATAAGCAAACCTTCAAGACCAGCAGTAAACAACACAAGCTCAGCAAACTCACTAACTTGTCTTAAGAAGTCTTGCAACCCCGGACGCTCAAAGACTGTAACATAATTGACCTTGGGTTTTCCTTCACATTCCTTCAAAATCCAACACACTCGTGTAAACGAAAATTTCATCTTTTGAACAAATACAAGTTGATCAATCAATTAGATGAGGAATGACTAGTTTAGTTCTAATTAAGCAAATTAAGCACCTTGTCTGAAGATAGGCATTCAAGGTCAAACCACTTCAACCCACCTTCTGTTGCTTGATTTCGAACAACATTCGGCAAGCTAGATGTCTCATATGCGCACACCAGAGTTTCATCCAAGTCAAGAACTACCTGTAAAAGTCTTACTGTTAGACAAACAAAAACTGTGCACATTAGATACCCTCATCTCTCTCCATTGAATTTTCATTCATATCCAGTTTTAGTAAACTAACTAATTCTGCTTTCCAAGAACTTCTAAATATATATGAAGCCTTATTTAGCTAATTTGTAATTTAAATATCTTATCTTTTTTTTTTGTCGGAATTCAAATATTTTATCCCCTAATAGCAAAATCAAGCTTTCTGAAATAATACAAAAAAGCAATAATTTTAGACAGCATTGCAACACCAAAAATAAATTTTGTACAAACAGTGAAATTCAAAAATAGAAAGTTGCTGAAATTGAAACTTTTGGACCGCAGGAACCGTACCGTGAGCTTCTCGAAACGGTTGTCGGAGTCGGAATCGGGAGCATCGGTGATTTCGACAGCAGAGGCAGTGGAGAAGTCGTGCTCCGGCAGCTCGACGGTCGGCAAGGCTTTGAAGGAAGTTGAAGAAGAAGAAGAAGAAGAGGAGGAAGAGAGGAGAGGGTGGTGGCCGAGAGCTCTGAGGATTTGGAGGAAGATCTGGAAGAAGAAGGCGAACCAGTTGAGCAAGGCTCGCCATACTTGAAGAGTTTTGGGCGAGTAGACCACCTCGCCCTGAGTCAACTCAGCAGCCATTATTGCTGTCACAGGGAAGGTGATTGATGGGGCTTTTGTTCGTTAACTGGACTCGTCTAATCTAATCCAACACTCCTCAGACAAGCCAATAAAAACTCTCTCTCTCTCTCTTGTTCCTTGTTTTCTCGGCGATGCTTCTTCGACGAAGTCTAGAGAGAGAGGGCGGGGTTGCGCGGGCCAACGCGCTTTCGGGACGAGTGAAAGATTTTGAGGGCGTGGGGGCGGCAGTGGAGATGTGGTTTTAGATGGGTAGTGATTTGCACGCGCTAATGGAGAGCGTGGGTGTTAGAGAAAAGTGCGAAAGTGATCCTAGTCCCGCCAATCAGAAGAGACAATCTTTCGTTCTTTAAGACCAACGTTGCTGTCCTTTGATAAATTCACCACCAGTGAATAATGATGATCAAAAGTGGAAGCAGGACATTTTATTATTATTTTTTCTTTCTCCATTTCAACCAAATACCTTTCTCTCATTTCATAAATCTGAATTAAATTATTTTTAGGATAATATTTCATTTGTGAGTATTGATTGTTGTCAATACAGTCTGAGAGGCAACTAGTCAAGTGTACTGATTGTTGGAGAGAGAATTGAGAGATTTCGAGCACAAGGAACTTGCATTTCATTTAAAAGAAAGAAGCAGGAAGGCAACACCATACTAAAATAAAATGCAGTTTATTGAAGAAACTCAATACTAATTGGATCTAAAAACCAAAAAGATGCCATAATGATTTTATTAAATTTCTGTGACCTACTCACTCAGACCTTGCCTTATGCCAACAACCATATGGACTGCGAATTTTTTACAGAAACTTATGAATGTGATAATTGGCATGAGAATTTACGAGAGACGATGCATGTACACAAAACCAAAATTGAAATTTGAAGGGCATCCCAGGACGCAGTATCTGCTCACAAAGTGCTCTTCAAAGCTGAATAAAGCCACAAGGGGAGCTATTACCCCACAAGTTTAGAAGAACCGGATTCGTACGTGTAGGAAAGCCATGGGTGCTCTAGTGCTTCCTTCGCACTCGGGCGTCTCTGCGGATTGATTTCAAGCAAGCATCCCACAAAGTCGAGAAACCCAATATCAGTTACTTGCAGGTGATGCTCCAAGGAGGACTCCTCTGGGATTATGTATTCTAGTTGGTTTGTCTCCTAAATATGGAATGCAAGGCATTGGTCCAAATGTCATATTCATTATGAACAAATAAAATAGAAAAAAAATTTATGATTTTCTATTAAGAGAAAGACCGGAAACATCCATAATAGTTTTCAAATCTGTAGAATGAGCGAATTTAAAATTCAAAGAAAGATCCTACAGTGTAACTAAAAACTATTGCCTCTTTTCACCGTCTATAAGAGAAACATGTCAAATACTAAGCTGCAAGATACCTTTTTCCATATTATTCATGTAGAAATGTTTTAAGTGCACCATGACACACTTTAAAAAAAAAGTCTACTACTAATCACATTTAGGGAGAAAGATTTGGAATATGCACCTCATTTATGTGGTAAAGATCCAATTCGTTTGTGAAGTACTTGTCTGTCTCTTGACCTTTCACTAACATATCCAGATCAATAGGACCAAGCATTCCAATCATGCGTGCAAGGATAGTTACAACCGCATCATTTGGAAAGAGAACCTGATCGATCAGACAGATATTATCAACACAACTCTATTTATGTAGGTATATTTTATCAGAGGAATTATTCCTTCAAGTTGATGGAAAAGTAAAGAAAAAATAAATAATCAGAAGCTACAAATGGAGTAGTAATTTCAAAGGGTACAAAGGAATTAGGCCATTCAGCATGGAATCATTAACAATACAATCAACTTTTGACATAACAAAAAAACCAAGCCAAGCAGAGACATACTTCCCCAGAGCATAGCTCAGCCAAGATACAGCCAAGAGACCACATGTCAATCTTCTCGTCATAAGGGAGGCCAAGAATGACTTCAGGAGCTCTATAGGAACGAGATTGTACATATAGGCACAAGTTGTCTGTGCAAAAGCAACTGCTTCCAAGATCAATGATCTTTATTTCACATCTTTTGTAACTTTTTATAAGAATGTTTTCAGGCTTTAGATCACAGTGAATAATTCCCAAGTGATGCAAATATTCCAATGCCTCTAAACATTGACGGGTTACAACCTGTTAAGAAAGCACCATCAAGTTCCATACTGGTTTTGTTACTTCTAATTAATTTTTAAAGCAGCTGAAAAGCCATGTTGATTGGATTGCTATATACTTGAAAGTAGATGTAGAAAATAAAAGTATTTTCACTCGAAGAACTTTATAGCCTGGGCATGAAGATAGAATAATCAAACAAACCTGCAACCTTCTTAATGTAAAGTAAGCTTCTCCACCAGATTCTTGATTGAACTTCTGAAATTCGTACAGGTTTGCCCGAAGGAGTTCACAAACAATGAAGAGATGCTCCTGTTTTATCAAGAAGAAATTTAGGCACACTAATTAATTTAAAGAATGCATACAATTGTAAGACTTCCAGTCAATCATCCTAGAAAAGACAGAAAAAATCATCATTTAGCACGTCCCCCTTAAATGAAGCAAATTAAAACAACATTGTTCTTCTAATATTGGAACAGAACGACGTACATGATAATAGAAGTAGTCATAAAGTCGTAGAATGTGGCGTTCATCAGCAGGGTCGTGCTTGTTGACAAACTTTAGAAGTTTAATCTCATCTAAACTCTGATCAAAAAAATCTTTATCATTTTTTATGATCTTCAGGCAAACATCAACTCCTGTGTGAAGATCATGAGCCTGTA
This sequence comes from Purshia tridentata, assembly GCA_003254885.1. Classification (NCBI taxonomy): domain Eukaryota; kingdom Viridiplantae; phylum Streptophyta; class Magnoliopsida; order Rosales; family Rosaceae; genus Purshia; species Purshia tridentata. The sequence goes on from QANT01000286.1 coordinate 12,870, forward strand.
CAACCTTACTGAAAGCAGCCGAACCTAGATAGTCTGTTATATAGTATCTGCTTGCAATTACAGTCTTTAGCACTATTGGCAGATCCTTGTTTGCTTCAAATCCAGTCCTGTAAGTAGCACAACATATGAGTACGATTGATGGCTACCTATCAACATACATTACACAAGCTCAAACCTATATCAACACATAGATACAAAAAATTTCCGGTAAATGCTTCTTCTTAGTCAAGTTGAATCAGTAAGCTGCCAATGCCTTACAAATGGCAACTTATTAAGTTGCCAAGTAGTGATTCAAAATCTAGCTTACACAGAATCCAAACCAAGAATTCAGCTTTGACACAATCAAAACTATAGAAAGCGGACTATGTCCAGCAAACCTGTTTTTTCTGTGTATGATTCTTAAGTTGAAAACTTCATATTCATCCCAGTCAGTATTGTACATCAAAAGCTCATCAGTAGCAACACCATCTCCATCAGCAGCAGCCTCAGGCTCATGGGATCCATCATTTACTTCACCATCTCCAACTCCATGGCTGCCAATTCCATTTGGCAATAATTTTTTCTCTGCAGCCTTACTATCTAAACCAGAGGAACCTTTGAAATTTTCAACCTTTTCATTTGTGGAACTCATTTTAGCAGAGTAGTTAGAACTCTTGCTTATTCTAAGATATGGAGCAGATTCAATATCAGTGGGAGGAATACCTCCCAAAACCTTTAATTGACAATTACTCAAATCAGTTTCTTTAGAGCTCAGGTAGCTGTCTGCAGAATTTTCGCCACAAAACCCTTCAGCTCTAACATAGCAATTGCAAAGGGGGTCTGAAGAACCACAATGAGCACATCCCTCTGGCTTCTCCTCAAAGCCTCCTTCAAGCTGATTTTTCTTCTCAAAATTATAATAATCTGTCACATAAGCCTCACTTTTATCATTGATGGGAGCAATATTAATGAGACAACTCTTGTCCAAGTAATTGAGGCTTATTTCTGATTTAAATGCTTCAGATTTATAATTCGGACCCAGCAGATTCTCGTTTTGCTTGTCTGTATCTGTAGTCATGATGAACTTATCCTCACTGGGACAGCCAAAGTAGTCTGGCCCTTCAAAACAAGGAGTCATGAAGCCTCCATCATCCTTCTCGTCATGCCAGAACAGGTCATTTTGCATATCAAAATCATAGTCGCGTGCTGTGCCAAATTGAGATAATCTATCAGATGATGTTTTGGAACTGCCTGGAGATGTAGACCGAATTCCATATGGATTTGTAAATTCTGCAAAAGGGCAAAAGGGCAAAAGGGTGAGACTTCTCTAATTCACTAGCAACTAACAGAAAGAAATAAAGACAACATAATCACTAGGAAATCTTTGCTGAATTCTTAAAAGCACTAGATAAGCCTCAAGCTATTACAGGTGCTCTATGCTTAGTTCATTTGCCAGCATGCCTTGAAATATGTATATCTTTTACAGATCAGTGACAAAAGGTGCAAGTGGCAAGCAAATTTCTTATTCCATCTAATGGAACCCTATTAGAAGTACCTGAGGAGCACCTATTAGAAGTAGAAGACCCCAAGCTCACGAACTCATCGCCCTCGGAGCTCGATCTCGAGCATTCGCCACCACCCGGAACCTCCGATCGTCTGAAACTCGCCTGAATTCTGACCGGCGGCAGCGGCGGAGCCATCGGAAAGACGAATTTCTCGTAATCGAAAAAACCCAGATCGCCTTTTTCAATCATATCCTCTTTGAGAGCCGACTCGGCCTCCGAAAATCCGTTTTTCCTCAAGAATTGCAGCACTGCCTCGACGTCCGAGACTGCCATGACCGATACGAACGTGGAAATTCAGAGCTGGAGTAGTAGTAGTAGTAGTAGTAGTAGTAGTGGCGAGAGTAGAGGCGAGTGCATGTGAATAAAGAGAAGTGGGAGGAACAAAAGTGGAAACTATGACATGGTTCAAGGTTTGCATGCTTGTAAGACAGAGAGAGATCTCTCTCTATATGCTCTTTCAATGTCTGCTGTAAAACTGAAGCTAAAAGAAATACAAGGTGGTGTGGTGTCTTACCAACTTTGAAAAGCGAGGGCCGTGGTGGGTTTTGGGTTTGGTGGGCCCCCACCTGCTATCAACCAATCAATCGTACACGTGGAAACTAGTACACTTTGATTTTTCTCTGTTTTTGGTGGGAAGTCACTTGGTCGTTTAATGGACCATTTCAGTTTCACTTTTTCTATATCTACATTCAATCTTCCATCAACTCACTTTTCTTCTTTTTCTTTATGATCAATGAATACGCTGGTAACTTGGTACTGGCCCAACATAAAAAAATGAATACGTTGGTAACTTGGTACCTTTTTTTTCAACACAGTGAAAATAACAAGTTGCAATGAACCTTCCTCACCTTCGTTACTGTCTTTTATTTATGTATTTTATTTTTATCTCAGCAATCATATTCATATCCAATGAATAATGATGGTGATTGAAGGGTTTTTAAATGCACACTAAGCACATGAACCCTTGACAATGAATGTGTCATCTCCATTATGTTGATTCGTTGAAGTTGTTCTGAATTAATTTGTGATAGACAATTTGCATTTGATGCTTCCATAATTACATGGTTGGTGCAATATTGTGCATGTACAAAATCAACCTAACATTAATTGAAATTGCTTAGAGCTTGGTGGATGTAGTAATTCATTAGCAGACGTAAATTAAAAGAGAGGCTAGCTAGCTGAAATTAATTAATAATTAATGTTGCAAGGATTAAAGTTGAGTTCGCAATATCCTGAGTTGGGTCCACCATATTTAATTAAAAACTGGTCCAAATTTCTTGTAGGGGGATCCAATTGTTCGATTTACTAGAGCTACCTACTTTTCATGGGGTCATGATTTAATAAGAAACACAGACCCACCGCTGATGATGATGATGATTTTGTTTCTCCAAACACACACCACACCCAGCTTTTTCACTTTCTTCCTTCTTTTCCATGTGACACAGAGTAAAGGATCGATTATTAAGCTTCATCTTTATTTCTCTCCTTTATTTAACTTTTTTTTTTTTTCTGATTGCTTCTTCTTATTCATGGTTTTTTTGTTTCTTCGGATTTGAAATTTGAATGAACTGCCCGTTAGGGAGCCACAGTGATTTTTACTGATTTTGATCAGTTGAATACTATATTAATATGCCCCTCGAGTGTGCCCACTATGATTAATAATCTTATTCTCATTATTAATCAATTATATTAATAATGTATTTCATTAATTGACTTTTAGGAGCTGCACACGAACAAATACACCATGTATTAGAATAATTAGATATGATGTTGTTGGGGATATATAGTTTGGAAAATGATTCAGTACCTCATTGTTGCTTAGCTCATTCGAATTATTCCACTTAAATTATTAATTAGGTGTCAGACATATAGAACCCATATATGAGATCTGGGAATAAAACAATTAATGGTGTAGAGGAATTAATAATATGGGATCATATAAAGTACTTAGCTTCAAATTAATTTCAAACTATGAAATAAGAAAAATGTTAAGGGCCTGTCTAGTAACGTTTTACAAAATGATATTTGAAAAACTGTATTACAGAATAAAAATGATAAATTAAATTTGACATATTCAAGATTTGAGAATGTGTCTAATAGTGTAATTCAGTAAAAGTATTATAAAAACAAAAATAGTAAGAACGTGTCTAGCACTAATATTGAAAATAATAAAACAAATGTTTGGAAATTATATTAAAAACATTAAATAACATCTTAAATAAAGAACCTAACAAACAAAAATTAATTTTAAGCATGATTAAAATTAAAAAACAATTAATTAAAAATTACTAATAAAATTAGATTAATACTAAAGTGCACCTCTTCGATTCGCTTCTACAGGAACCTTTAATAAAGAAAATTAAAAGAATGAAAAAAAAACTGGAGATGGAAGCTTCCAGATTTATTATTGGAGCCCTAGGGAAAAAAAATAAATTCAAGTGGAAGAAAGATTTAGGGGCAGCTCGATCATCCCTCATCTTTATCATTGCATCTCACAACCCCAATCGAGATCGACTTTTGCAATTAGTAGAGTTGTTGAAGAAATCATAGTTGATGCAGATTATCTTTCATTTAGTTAGTTTTGCAGATCTATGAAAAGAGATTTTGAAGCTTTCCTATTTAAGCTTTTGAGATTGGCACAGCTTTTTTTTTTTTTTGGGTTAGCTTGGGCAGTTTGAAAGCAAAGTCTACTGTGAAAGGCAGTAAGTGTATCTCACTGAATATATAATTAGTAGAAGACGGTAAAGAAAGAAAAAATTGAAACATAACTGAAACCTTGTATCTTTGTATTCTTAAAAAACGCGGAAAAGACAAATATATTGTTTTCAATTTTAAGTCGTGATTTGTTTTTGTATCTTGAAAATGGTATCCCGTGTTTTCTAATATCAGCGCACCAAACACATATTGCTTAGGATTTTGGTTTTAGAAAACAGAAAATGCAATTACAAAACATTACCAAACGCACCCTAAAAGTTCTAACTTTTTTTTTCAATTTTGTATCATTACTGTACTAAACACGGTTATTCTTTTTCTTTTATAATATTTATTTATTTTTTAGTATCTAATGTATAATGTCATTTGGTGAAAAAAAAAAAAGTTAGAAAAAGTTAATTAATATTTCTAGTAGAAATAACTAATAATTAGCTAGCTAGGTTTCTTTTCTTTGTTTCTCCCCCTTATTAACTTCTTTGGATTATTGGTATTTTCTTGTTTATAATTATAACTAATTGTTATTTGTTATTAGTTATTTTAATGGGGTTGGAAACATTCAACTGCTTCATTTTCTTATTCCACACGTACCCATCCGTTTGAAAAGATCGAATATGCTTAATTAATTGAGACCTAATCAGTACGTTGAATATTCAAATAATAATTAAACAAACTATAATCATTTTAAAAGATTATATATCTCAATTATTGACCTAAAACTGGAGGGTATATATCCTTAATTAATTCTTTGACGAATAAAATTCTCTATCGATCCTTATTAGAAGGGGAAGAAGAATATGCCATGCATTATTATTTGCATATGCATAGGGTTTGGATGATGTTGTCCTTCATAATTTTCATTACTACCTGACACAATTGAAGGTGTTAATTATGTATCTGAAAGAGTTTCTGATTCCCCCAGCTTTACTTTAATATGTATGAATATCATGTGTGTATTATATATGTGCAACACATGCACATATATATATATATATAGAGCAAAGCAGTGTATATTTTCCTTGGACAAAAGGATCATTAATAATTGATGATCACAGTGGGGTTCACTGCTCGCATAATCGTATACATGGAGTGATGCTCATAAACCATGCATGCATGTGCTCGATCAATCTGCTGATTCTTCCTGTGCTGGAGGGTTGGCAGAACCCAGAAGCACCATAAATCTGCAGTGGGCCTCGGTGGGCCTAGGGTTCCAATGGGAAATCCTTTGTTATCTTATTGGGCCGGACGTTATGAACTACTTGGGCTCAATGTTATAAATTAGTTGGGCTTTACCCCTCCTTGTAGTACCCAAAAAAACAAAACAAAAAAACTTTTGCAGTGGTGTGTAGTTGAATCAATGGGAAACTTAAAAGTGGTGGAACATTTTCAAAACAAATGAAACTCATTGCAAGCAAGACCACCTCCAAAAAAAAAAAAAATACAATTATAGAAAGTGCAAATTGGTCAAATCATAGAAACTAATGGAGGGAAAGAACTAGGTTCCCCAATCCCCACTAGCACAAATCACAAATTGCTATTTTTGGTAAAAATCCAAGCATAAACTAATTAGTCCACTCACCCACCC
>QANT01000287.1:0-12607 GCA_003254885.1 Purshia tridentata
GATATCAGTTGATTGTGTAGGCTGATGTGTTTAAAAAATTATAGAAAAAATAAAAACATTATATATCAGGTAAAAAAAATTGGTGATTTCTTATTAGGGTTTAAATATCAGCAAAACAATTGACTGATATTATAACTTTTACAATATCAGTCGATTTTAAATCTGATATAAAAGGGGTGATATCTATCAACATTTTTGTTGTAGTGAGTTTATAAATACTTATTTTGGTTTATGTCCACTCACTGAGTTAACTCATTAGATTTATACCTTGTAAATTTTCCCCCAAGTTGTAGCAGTAGAACGGTCGAGCCAAAGACGTCGAGGTAGTCTAGTGAAGAACTTTGAAATTTGTAGGAACCAATTATTCTTGTAAATTTTGTCTTCTTAGTAAATTTTGTAGTGCGGCTCTGATAACCTATTGAAACTTAAGTAATTGGCTTTGAAATTTGGGTCGGAGACCCTTTGGATTGTGGTAGAGGAGCTGTGGTACTTAGAAGTGTTTTCTTCGCAGGTCTTCGGAAAAAGGGTTCGTCCAATTTCAGGGGAGGTTCTGCCGAAATCTCGGTAGGATTTTTCTTGATATTGGATGCTCGCAGGATCACTCCGAGTTCCACGGTGGAATTCGGGGAGGGTCCTGTCACTTATTTTATTACTGCTTATTAATAACAATGTGTAAGTGGGTTATGATTGTTACTGCTTGTTAGTAACAATATATAAGTGGGGCTATTGTTGTTACTGTTTGTCAGTAACAATATAAAAGTGATGTTATAAATATGTAAATGAGGCTTAATATGTAAGTTAAGCTATGATTGTTACTATTTGTCAGTAACAATATGTATGACTATAATTTTTATTATGTTGTGAGTAATATGTAAGATTTTTTTTTGTTAATTATTAGCTTAAAATAGTGGGAATATGATTGTTATTTTTGTCAGTAAATACATTATAAAAATCACAATAGATATTACTAATAGCCATTATTGAATAGTAACAATGAAGCAACTAAACTCATAAATCCTTTTACAACAAAAAAGAAAAAAAAGAACTAAACCCATAATTAATTTTTTTTTTAAGAAAAAGAACAATTAATATATATATTTAGTACAATAACTCAAAGCAACAACACATGACAACACATAGCTGCAAAAAAACGAAAAAAAAGACAAATGGCAGTTGGTAATTACATAAAAGGTGATTTCAACAAAAAAGAAAAAAAAGAAGACATATGGTAAAAGCTAGTGATCAGGTACAAAAGTAAGAAAAAAAAACCAAAAGTACGGTGGCAGAGGAGTAATTTATGGTCTCTTTAATGGTTTTTGTTTTGCATGTATTGAGTTTTTTAAAAAAAGGGCTGGTAAAGACTTTTCATTCCGTGCTTGGGCTTAATAAACAGTGTAAGCATCCAAATAGACTTATTTAAAAAAAAGTTCCTTTTATTAAAAGAGAGTTAGTGGGACAAGAGGGCAAATTTTGTGGGTGTATTTAGAATTACTTTTTTTTTTGTACTTTTAAATCATATGAATTGATTAAAATAATCTGAGTAAAAAGAAAATTTGAAAAAAGTAGACGATAAGTGACACATTGTCATCCTTCCTCCATAACGTAAAATCCTACAATCAGACCTTGTGATTTGACAAAGAAACAAGAATAGAGGAGTTCTAGCTACAGTTGCGGCCCTAACGTACCTTTTTTTTCGACCTTCTCTTTTATTATTCTCATGATTAGAATAATTTACTTTTAAATCATCTTTGCAAAAAAATCAACTAAATCAGATGAAATTAACAATTATCAAATAACAAATAGTGAGTTTAACAATTACCAAAATCATTTTTTTTATAAATAATTATATAACCAAATATATAATTTATGATTCAGTTGATTTTTTGCAAATATAATCTTTAAAAGGTTATCTTAAAAATGAAGGGTTTTGAACATGAGATTACACTACAGAATGAGAATAATAAGGTAGTTTTAGGGAAGAAGTTGGCATTATTCACAAATCCAGATGTCCAAACAGCTTTGCCAACTCTTATTACTCTTTATATCAATATGTTAAACTAGTTAGTTAACTATCATGCTATATGGGAATTATATGTAATTTCTCAAAGTAGAATGTCTAAATTAAAAAATACATAATTTTTGTATAACTAACTAAAAACTACAAATTGCGGTTGCATTTTGTTTTATTAATTACAGGATCCAACCACATAAATTGTCTTTTTATTACAAGCTTCTTAAAAAGTACCATAACCAAATATAAACATTACATAACCTTAGAAATTTACCACCAACATTCGACTTCCTTATCAAATATTCCTGATCCATAAGTAGAAATGAAAATCTCAACAAGGAAGGGGAATTGCAACCATATGAATGAGGTAACTGGAACACTAGCAAGCAAGATGATGGGAATAACAAACCATGGTTTCCCATGAAGTATGATAACAAGGGCTGAAGAAAAGGCAATCATCATGGTGGCAATAGAGAAAAATAGAGTGAAAAGGCCTAATATCATTTTTGTGGGCAAGGATTTGAAAAAATCGTCTTCGGCATAACGTGATGTGAGGATGCCCAAAAATATCATTACTGACGTTGTAGAAGAAAAGAGTGAGAGAGCATCTGAGACTATAAAAACCATAAATGCATTTTGATGGAAGAATATGGGAACACCTGTATCTTGGTTATTTCCACCAGGAACAGTGAATGCTACAGCAAACATGATGGTAACAATGAGAGCACCTACAACTGTGCAAGAAGTTGCTGTTTCTTTCATTGACTTTTCTCCTTCCTTCAGCAATTCTTTGTGGTTCTTAATAAATCGCTCACGTGCTGTCATACCATCTATTACATTTTTATGTTCACGAACTCTAGCAGGTACAATACCCTCCACCTCCTGTATTTCATTGAATCAAAAGATTTGTGGTGTGATCATGAATGTCACGATGAAATATTTGTTTGTCTTCACAAATTCAAACCATTTGAGCTACTTTTGTATTAAAAATTTAATTAAATTTCTTAATTAAATTTTCCTTTTTATTTGAATGTATGCTAATGTTATGTTCGTTTCTCTTTAAGAAAACCTTAACCATAAGATCTAGTGGCAATTAAAAAGGAAAGAAAGATTTAGTTTTTGGTTGAATAATACATATATAATATAAATATACCTTTTCTTGTTAGATTTGAAGGTATTGAATCTTCAATATATCTAAATCCTAACACACTTTTTTTTATATCTCACCATTTGGGCTATACCAAAGCTCAATTATAAACTAGCCTCGTGGCATTTTTTTTCAAATCCAAGATTGACATGATACTATGAGACTCGAAAATTTTCCAAATTTATTTGGAATTTTCTCAGATTTTAACAATTTTTCACATAATTATTTTCGTTGAAAATTTAATTTTAACTCTTTGGTGTTAAATTCTAAAGTCACCAAAGGTAATCTGACCAGGGAAATACCACGAGAAGATAGTGCTCGTCACCATGAACCCAATGATACCAACTTCGTATTTTTTAGAGCGAGAAAAATTATTTAATGAATTTCTAAATTTGGAACTTATTTTCCAAGCCTTGAACTATATTGGCAAAATTTCTAAAGTTAGGTAAACACCCCAAAGTTTACCACAGTCCAGGCTTTCCAAGAGCTTCTTTGACCCTTCTACTTCCACATCAACGAGTTTCTACAAATATACACAAGCACCAACAACAACCATTTGCTTGAAGCACCACACAAGCTTTCTCCTTCCCAAACCCACTTCCAGAATCAAGCATGCAGCTCGCCCATGGAGTCGGCTTTGTCAAGCTCGGGTTCACACATGGACTCATCGTGGTTGGAGCTCTCAGAAGCGTCTTTGAGAGCTTCGTGGTCTTTTGCGTGGGCTTGAAGCAAATATCAAGTCTTGGGGTAAGTGGCTGAAGCTCGAGCTCTGACCTTGGGTTTGAGGGTTAGGGTTTGGATCGGAGGTAAAGGTGGGAGAGCTCTGTGTGCTCCAAAGAGAGATGTTGGGATTTTAGGGAATTGGAGAATGAGAGAAGCTAATGGGGTTTTGCAGAGAAATTAACATTTTGAGGAGGGATTGTGGGGTGGGCTGAGAAATTGGATAAGTGGATAGAATTGAATTAGTGTTTTGCAGAGAATGCACGAAGATTTCTCACGTATCTCATATCCTCTCCACCGAAACCCAGCCCCAAAATCCACCCATCTCTCTCATCTCCACTGAAACCCACCCATCTCTCTCATCTCCACTGAAACCCACCCATCTCTCTCATCTTTATCCACCGAAACCCACTCATCTCTCTCTCCACCAAAACCCACCCATCTCTCTCATCTTTCTCCACTGAAACCCAGCCCCCAACCCCTCTCTTTCTCCCCCAATGTCCCGCCCATAGCCCCCCAAAACCCAGAACCAAGCAAGAAATTAAATAAATAAGAAATTTGTCTTCTGATTGTTGCTGTTCTTCTCCAATGTGTTTCGCATGCGTATATGAGGAACAACAAAAAGGGTAGCTGTTGCATTATTAGTTTTGCTTTGAGATTATTTTGTCTGTACAAATGGTGATGGGGAAAAGCAACAAGTGGGACTAGAGTCAGAGAGAGGAAGGTGGAAGTGGAAGGGATGGATACTGGGAATATGTGGGAGAAAGAAGGTAAGGAGGAAGAAGATGGAGGTGGTGCACGTGGGTGGACCGTGAGGTTTTTAGGTATTTTAGTTTTCAGTTTTTTTATAATATTTAAAAATGCTTGGTGCGAATTTTTTATTTTATTTTTACACATGGCATACACGTCAACAAAAAAATTCACGCTGGATTCTATTAATTTTACAAGGTTTTGGACATTTTGTGGACGCATTCAAACATTTTGAGAGTGATTTATAGGTTGGTCTAATTTTTTCTCTTCTCTTAAACTAATATTTTAATACTTTTTTATTTTTGACTGAGGTCCAAAAATATTATCTAGATATTTTTAATATATTTAAAAAATGTGTAATATTATCCTAAAATTAATGATATGTAAATTTTAATATTATCTTAGTATTATCATAATATTATTTTAATTGTATATTACTTTAATATTATAATATTATATTATATATCCTAATTAATATTATCATATTATCATATAATTAATTATGGGATTTAACTGTACCAAACGAACGATTGACTCTGGTTTATAAATACATTTCAATTGTACTAATCAATCGATTAGCTCTGGTTTGTCGGCTTTTATGTTATGGTTTAGCTCCAGGATTTTGGGCGGAGCCATTCTATACCTTAAGAGAGAATGAGATGAAAAGATGAGATTTACCTTCAAAACTCAGAAAATGAAGCAGCTCGAATAAATATATATATATATATATATACCAACCCAAATATTGGTACAATTAAAATGTACATATATATATAATTTTTTTTTCTCTTACTCGTTTGATTATTTTTTATAAGTTAATATATTTTTTTATTATATAATATAAACGAATATTATCATTTATTATTTCAAATTGAAAAATATAAAACTAAATAATCTTGAATGTTTTAATTAAAAATGACTGAAGAGATATTATCTTTCATAATTTTTAAAATTAATTCATATTGATTAGCTTAATTTTAAGAGATAATATGAGTCAAAATTTTAAAAAGTCTATTTTTTAGACCTCAATCTAAAAAATTGAATTTAGGTATTAATTTAAATTTCTATATAGTTTTAGTCCGAATGACCCTTCAAAATTACATCTATTTCTAATTATTCCTAATTTTAAACTTTTGTGAACCCACTTGAAATTAGCGACATAATTGGTAATTAATTTGTAATTGAGCCTAAAAATTCATTACCAAGCATTTTTAAATATTAAAAACAAAAACTAAAAAAATTAAAAACTAAAATACTTAAAAGACCCAAACCCCACCCACGTGCATCACCTCCATTTTCTTCCTCGTTACCTTCTTTCTCCCACATATTCCAAGTTTCCATCCCTTCCATCTCCACCTTTAGGGGTGGGCACGAACCCGCCCAATCTGATTAACCACCCATTTTCGATAAGTTTGGGTGGTCTGGGTTGGGTCCACATCATCTCGGGTGAGCCCGCTACAAGTAACCTGTCAACCCGAAGTTAAATGGGCCAGAGATGGATTGGGCTCTCCATCACCCATTACAATCCGGCTCGCCCATATACTAATATTAATAATTTTATTTATATATACCTACTAAATTAAGGCTTTGGAGTAGCAAATTATGTAAATGATGTGTGCTATTTTTATAGAAGAAATCAATGGGTCACTTTCACTCTTTGGGCGATGTGGGATTGTTGTTGAAAGCATACATTTTCTTTGTTCTCTTATCCAGTATCGGAAATAAAAGAAAATTAACTCTCTTATTTCTCTTATAAAATGATTAACTTGCTTTCATTTTAATGTGGGATTGTTGTTGAAAGCATACATTTTCTTTGTTCTTTTATCCCGCATCGGAAATAAGAGAAAATTAACTCTCTCATTTCTCTTATAAAATGATTAACTTGCTTTCATTTTGCACATAACCATACTTGAATTTTTCATAACTCGTGGATTGAGCTTTTTTACATGTGCCAAAGTTAAAATCTTTGTCTTGAGTTTTAATTGGGTAATCCAATTAAATCGCCCAATTAAACCGCTAACCCATTAACCCGAAACCGACTAACCCGACTATTAATTGGGTGGTTTGGATTTAAATTTTTCCAATCCGATTATATGGGCTGGCTAGCGGGTTAGGCCTCAACCCGCCCCAACCCGCCCAGTGCCCAGCCCTACCACTATCATTCCATGTTAATAAACATGCCTTTAGGTATTTGAAATTCTTCGTTTTCTTAAATAATATAATTTTCACGTAAGTTTTATGAACATAATAAATTAATATTTCAAAAGTTCAATAAAAAAATTTATACTGTAAGTCTATAACTAAGATCTGAGTCTCTCGATTAATAGCTTTCATCCAAATACTTTCAAAGTACTTCTACATACTGAGGAATTAATACCCTAAACTGAATTTTAAATGTGTTTTAATTTACAAAGTTCTTTATAGTAGTTTTTAAACTAAATGGGGCACATACCAAGTATGTAATTATACATACATATATATATAGATAGAGTTTCTTTAAAGGGAAGCCACATTGTGAGATATTTGTTGTTTGATTGGCTAACAAACTGCATTTTACTTGATTTTTTAAAGTTTTTTATTATGATTATAATCTGATTATTATTCTAGAGTGTAAGATATCATTCGCATTTGGAGTTTGGGTGTTTTGGTATATTTCTTTATTACATTTTTCAAATCTTTTTAATAAGTGGATTATATAGTCAATATTCTTTTAGACTTTTATTCAAAAGCTAAAAGAAGACTTTTAGAGTTTACATATAACAATCTCATGAAACAACTAATCAGTTGCATTCTTAAATACTGTCTTTAAATAGTTATAATTTCAATTTAATTGTTTATTATAACAAATAAATTATAGAAAATTAACATAAATGTTCATCAAGCTTGTTCATTCCTAGTTGAAGGTAGCCATTGTATTAAGAAAAACTATTTCATTTAAGTATATGGTAACTACGAAAAATTGTTAACAAATCACACATATTTTGTAAATTTTATACTTTTCTATCTCTGAGGATTAAATTTAAAACGTCTTCATTATTCTCAACCAAGCTATTAACGCCATAAATCACTGTTGATAACCTATAAAACAAACACAACTTTTAAAATTTGAAATTACCAAAGCTAAGCAGAAACTGCAGCGGGAAAAAAAATAAAAAATGGCGGTGGTCCATTATAAATTAATTTCGCCAATATGTGCCGGTGCCACTTTTCAATCACCAAATAAAAAAGGGAAAAACAAAATAGGAAAATACACAAAATGCAAACTCGCTTCCCATTGGCCAATTTCGTAGTACGCGGATCGCGGCTCAAGCCTCCACCAACCGTCGATGTAACCCCTATCGAACGGCCACTGTCTACTTGCCAGGTCCTCCAGCCTTCCACACTCCCTGAGCGAAAATGGTTCACAATACATCGCACTCTATAAAGCCCATCCGAAATCCATTTCAGAAACCCACTGTCCTGAAATTTTCAATTCTCTTTTCCATTCCTGCTTGTCAGTTCGATTCAGGTTTTGAGCTAAAAGGGTCATTAGTTGAGTTTAGGGTTGAAGATGGAGACTGCTGGGAAGGTGAAGAAAGGTGCGGGAGGAAGAAAGGGTGGCGGTCCAAAGAAGAAGCCGGTGACCCGGTCCATCAAGGCCGGTCTGCAATTCCCGGTCGGTCGTATTGGAAGGTACTTGAAGAAGGGAAGGTACGCTCAGCGAGTCGGGTCTGGAGCTCCGGTCTACTTGGCCGCCGTCCTCGAGTACCTCGCAGCTGAAGTAATAATCTCTCTCTCTCTCTCTCTCTCTGATGATACTTGCATCTGTGAACTGTGGGTTTGAACTTGCTTTAGCTTGGAATTTCTGGGTAGTGTTGAATTTTGGGGTTTGTCATGTATATTAGCTAGTTTGTTAAGTTTTCTCTAAATTTTGACCTAAATTTCTGTTTGTTTACTGAAAAAAGTGTAGGAAAATTTTGGGTTGAGAGAAGGAGAAAATGAATTGATGTTTGCTTGTACTTAAAGCTAATCCAAAATGGGTTGTGGGTTTTTATATTCAGGTGCTGGAATTGGCTGGAAATGCAGCTCGGGACAACAAGAAGAATAGGATTATCCCAAGGCATCTTTTACTGGCTGTGAGGAACGATGAAGAGCTTGGAAAGCTACTTGCTGGTGTTACCATTGCTCATGGTGGTGTGCTCCCAAACATCAACCCAATTCTCTTGCCCAAGAAGTCAGAGAAGGCGGCTACCAAGGAGCCTAAATCTCCCTCCAAGGCCACCAAATCCCCCAAGAAGGCTTAGATTTGTCCCACATGATGTTTAGATTTAGCTTGCCTTCTCTCCATTTGTATGTAATCTGTATTCAGCTCTTTATTTTTGTTGTTTTTAGGGAGAAAGGAAGAACAGAAAGTTCAATGAATTTGGAAACATTTGTAGTCTTTAAATCTATGTGATCTTCAAGTTAGGAACTTTGTTTTTCTTGGAATTAATTAATGAAACCCCTTGTTTCTGCTATTGCCTTGCGTGGTATGCGTTGTGAGAATTGTGCTTGGGCCTTTTGGGGCGTTTTGTGTTGGTGGCTTACTTTATGAATGTGTTGAAAGGAACGTCCGTTTTTCTTTTCTCAAGCATTTCCACTTTGGGTAAAGTTGTTTATGGCTTTATGCCTTATTCCTTTGGCCTTTTATAACACCTTTCTTTTTTATGCTGTGTGGTACAAATTACAATAACTGGTGTTATTAGGTGACTGTTGATGATTAAAAAGGCTTGTATGAGTCTCTTAATTGGTACCAAGCTTTTAATTTCACCCCTTTCTTCCCACCTCCTTTTTTTTAATTTCTCCCTCCTCTTCTTTTAAATGATAAATATTAAAGGTTTGGTACCAGTTTTGGTACAGGTAGGGAATCCGATCTCTTTAATGAGATTTTGTTGTACGGTATAGTGTGAGATTTTCATCGCTTTGGTGAGTTGATAGAGTGTGTGATTAAGAGCTTGCAATTTTTCATGTTCATTTTGTGCTTGTTACTTATTTTATCTGTGAGTTGGGTTTACTGCATAAAAAACTCCATACGAAGGTCCTTCAATATTGTTGGTGATGAGAAAGCTTGGATTTCGTTGTACAAAGTCATGTAATGAATTAGTTTATTTTTTCATCAAGTCATTAGAGAGTTGTGAGTGGTTGATAGCTTGTAACTTTTGTGCTTGTTATTTATTGTTTGTGTGATGGAAAATGCTAGAGGTACCATTTTATGTACTTCTCCCTAATAAAGGAAAGAATTAAGAATATAAATAGGTCCCACATAACTAAAATTACCCTTGTGAAATTGATTTGCGTTTGGCGCATAACTAACTTTCATGGTAAAGTCCCTAATTCCTCCATAGGCATGGAGAGGATTTCAGTCTTGGTTGTGTTTTGTTCCTTTGCCCATCAGAAGAGAAGAACAAATAAAGGTTGGAGTTGAAGGAAAGTAAAGACTGTAAGAAAAAAACTGTTGCTTGCAAAGTTGCAGTACCCATGTGTAGCGGAATCTTAACAATTCAGATGATCGGATCTAGTCAAGTTGACGAAATTGTCTTCTGTTGACGATGAGTCATGAAGCTGAATCAGCCGCATGCATACTAAGGGCCTCATTGGATTTGGAATTAGTGTCCTTGCATTTTTAAAATTTTGTTGATTGGATAAAAATTTAAATGTGATAATTTCAATTTACGATTTTTTTTTGACAGTTTAGGAATTTAATCATATGATTACGAATAAAATATATAAAATATAATTTTCTTTCCATATATTTAACAATATAGGATAAATATTTCAAATAGACAATTAAACACAAATGCATGTTTTAACTTAGTTAATTGAGAGTTCATTTGAGTGTATAAAATTAGATGTTTGATCTTAATAACCACACTTCGTATTTATTTTTTAGAAAAGAAAACATAGAGTAAGGAGGAGATCGGCCGACGGTGGTGGTTTGAGGCCGGTCGCCGGAGACGACTGGAGGTGGTGCTTGGAGGCTGGTCGTCGAAGATGGCCGGCAGTGGTGCTTGGAGGCCAGTCGGTGGCTTTCTTTTATTATTTGTTGATTTACTACCTGACATTTGATTTCACAATATTTTCAAATCCCCATTTTAGGAACATCATAGCAGTTTTTTAGTACTCAATTCTTTTTTTATTCAAATTTCTTACAAATGAAAAGAGCGAAAGAGAAATAAGTATTTAAGGATTTTATTATTTTGGCCTCAAAGTATTTAAGGAATTTACATCCATGGTAAGTATGGATTTGTTGGAACGATATGAAAACTTTAGGCGTCCAAAAAAAATGAAAAGGTTCTAACTTCACGTGATGATTTGTATCAGAAAAACTTTATGGGCCTTTAGATCATTTAACTCTCAGGCCCAGTTGATATGGGCCACCCAAATTTCCAACCCATCCGCTAAAGCATTTATTTCAGAACATCTTGGCAGCTGAGATTAAGACCCGTTGTTCCGGCCCATCTCACCACAACCGGACCAACGCTTTGTGCAGTCAGCTCATGACGGCGCCGTTTTGTTTCCATCTTTGTCCTGGTAGACTGGCGCACGATAAGGGCAAATGAGAGGCTCAGGCGGAGTTAGTATTTGGCGTACGTCCGCCTTGGCCAGGATGTTGTGGGCACGCAACTCTTGCTCCAAATTGTTCGTTGGAGGTCTTCCAAACTTTTACCTTTTAATCTGTTTTTTGAGAATTTCATTTTTCCTTAGTTTTCCCGGCAACCAAACGCTGGGCATTGCTTGAGTTTATATTAAGTTAAATTTCGTGGTCAAATATTTATTACAAGCTGAAAAAATAACAGCTGATCAACCAAGCGTATGGGTTTTTATTAGAATTGTTGATAGAAGATTATAGCAATGAAATTTGGATTTGTTTTCATTATATCAATATCAGATACATTTACAAGAGTTAGTATATAGAACACGCTATGGAACCAAGTTGGTTCTCTGGAAAAGTTTAAGCACTTTAATGGGAAATATACTGTGCAATCTGTGCTTTAAGCTAATGTATTTTCATCCAACTGCTTCAAATATGGAATGTTAGCTATTAGAGTACTTGACATTAAGTTTTGAGAACTCCTATATAAAATACAAAATATATAGTTAGGTCCCTGAACTTTTGTTTCACAGTTTCTTGCTCCTTTTATAATTATTCTATAGCTTAAGTTGTCTGTAATGTGTAGGGCTTTCATATGATACGAATGAACCTGTTCTTAAGGATGCTTTTGGAAAGCATGGTGAAATAATTGAAGGTAATGTACAGGTTGTTATTAACTTTTTTTTGGCCCTTCTTCCTTGTAAATGGCCATATATTTTCTTAAAGTACGTTATTGTATTGAACAGTTAAAGTTATATGTCACCATGTGAGTGGGAAATCAAAAGGGTATGGATTTGTGAAGTATACTTCTGAAATTGAAGCGAGCACTGCTCTAGAAGAAATGGATGGTCAGGTAATTTTTTCTAGCATCATTTTATTAATCTGTATGCGTTGAAACCATCCTTGCTTAGTAACTTATATAGAATGAAAAATAATATCATTGGTTAGTTTTTGCGATTCTTTTCAGGTGCTGGATGGCAGAAATATTCGCTTGGAATTTGCACACAAGGGGTAACAACATGGATGTCAGGTAAAATTTAGTTTTTAGTGTAAGGTTTCCTGTTATTATTCTTTTGTTCTCTTTGAGATATAGAGAAAAATGACGTTAGGATTGAGTTCTATGTGCTTGGTCGTTCTTTGATTATTAATCAGACATTGCTTTTCATCTGCTAGTTATGGATTACTAGTTATAAACATCATCCAAATTTTCATGTACAAAACATTGCCTCCTTTTAAACATAGCCAAAACCAGGGCAACTTGACATTCTGGAAGGGGTTTTGGATCAGAAAAATGTTCTTCCACCAAATTATGTTTCCAGTGGACGGTAGTGTCAAGCAGATTACTCTCCACTTCTCCATTTGTTATGGT
>QANT01000293.1:0-17718 GCA_003254885.1 Purshia tridentata
ATGGGACAAGGGTCCCATTAATTACTGTCATGCAAGGCATATATGACTCGTCCCATCTTCTAAACCCCCACTGCATATACACTGAATTGTGATGTAATAATCATGTTAAATGTGTAGCTCTCAAATGTTACTCAATTACTTTGTCTTTTACTACCCTTAAAAAAGTAAATTACCTTCATGGTAAAAGAAATAAAGTGAATTACCTTCAAAATTACAATAATCTAATTTTACCCGATAACAGTATTTACATGCATGCATGCACCCATATATAATTACCTTTCATGTACATAGCAAAATTAAACTTTAAAATTCCGTTCATGCACATGCTTCACATCTTTTCTACATCTAAACTCCGCAACAAAATCATACTCTATTCAATTATATGTGAATAGTCTTTTTAAAGTTGGCACCTCCCATTTTGTTTGCTTATGCTACCTAAATTAGACGTCATTTGAATACGATTCCCATCTTCTAAAATCCAATATAGAATCGACTTACAACGTTAGATTTCTGAGCATAAAACCAAACTTAAACGTTGATGCCTCATTGCAACTTTTTAGGCATATCCCAACTTTCAAATGGAGTCAAGACACCAAGCATCCACTTAATTAGCAATCACAATCTTGACCAAAATGTCAATATCAATCCATTAAAATAAACAATTAATCTCATGCATTTTCTTTGATTACTATTAGTTTGAGTTTGATCGAAAAAGATCGCATTAAAACAAAAGCAAGTCTATATAGCATCCAAAAATTTTTATTTTTTTGTGGAGTGAGAAAATACAGTAAGGTTGTCAACTTTAATATGCCCATCTTAAGAAAATATGAATACATAAAATAAATTATTACGGTCAATTAATTGAGAAAATTTGTTGTGTAGGCGATAGATCTCATTAGCCCTATATAAATTTACTTGTACATAATTACTGTTGAGGAATGCCATGTGCTTTCACTTTGCGTCTTATTCTTTTTGCATTTTCTCTTTTTTTTTATTCATTTGACAATATAATCTCACGATCGAAACCGTTGAATTTCAAAATCATCATTTATAGATCAACTGTGCAAAAAATTATCCAAATCAGAAATCATTTAGTTATCTAACTGTTATCAAATAAATAGATAGTTTTGGTATTCACCTTTAGTTATTTTATAACAGTTAGATGACTAAACAATTTTTTATTTGAATAACTTTTTGCAAAAATGATCTGTAAAAGATGATCTAGATATTAAACGGTTCCGATCATGAGATTAAATTGTCAAATGAACAAAAAAAAATTGACACATAACATTTCCCATTAATGTTAATAAACCACATTTATAAATTATATTACATATCACATTATTACAAAAGCCGAAACTTAATATACAAATAAATCTTACTTCTATAACATCGTGTTCAACTCTAATTATTTAAAATTCGATTGTAGAGGAAATTTTTGTTGTGGTAATTTTTTATTTAAAAAAAAAAAGGAACAAAAGAAAAAGAAATTTGAGTCCGTGACAAAAGACAGGTGGAGCTTAGCGCACACCTGACTAGGCTTCACTTAATGGCTTTTGTTTTGTGGCTACAAGCCCTCCTCATGGGCGCGTGGGCCGTCGGTCGAGCTCTTCATCGATTCCGCGTTTACGTTACGCGCACCCACCGTCACATCACTCACCACATACAGACAAACTCACCCTGCTCACACTTGTGACTCATAGAGATTCTATTCTCTGCGACGCGCACACACCTCACCCCATTCCCCTTCCTCCCGCCACGTCACCAGCCCAGAGTCCCACCGACAGTGATAAACGCGGCAAAGTGGGCCCCCTTATATCTCCTCGTTTCCCTCTCTTTTTTTGGTTTTCTTCTTTCTCTCCCGAAATTGACTCTCTCATCTCTCACTCACCTTATCTGCATCTGCATGTGTTCCCCCGCACCCCTCCGCATATTAAAAAACTCCCCCAAATCAATAATTAAAAATTAAGCTACAATGTTTATATGGTAAACAAAAATTTACTTATAATATATTTATGAGGGTTGAATTGGGTGTGAGTGGGTGCATGTTTAGAGCCACTCGTAGGGCACCACGTCAGCCATTCTAATTTCTCAGACCAGGAGATTCCCTTTACAGTGTGGTGTAGAGAACAGAAGCATTGCCCCATTAAAAGAGAGGGATTCACTGTAGCTGATTCTCTGACCCAAATCATCCATTTCTCACCCCAAGGACCAAAATGTATCATCACCTGTCAAAGTGGGCTCACTCACCCAATATTCTATTTTTTTATTTTTTTAACTTTATTCTTCATTTTTATTTTATTTATTAATTTATTTACTGTTATATAATGATTCTTTCTTTTTTAAACTTAAAGCAGTATCTGTCTCTTAGCTTTGCATTTATTAATTTATTTACTGTTATATAATGATTCTTCCTTTTCCTGGTTAATTAATATATCTTTCTTTCTTAAACTTAAAGCAGTATCTGTCTCTTAGCTTTGCTCAGCTTTGAAATGATCACCATGCTGTAATTACAGTTGAAATTCTGTCTTGGACTGTGCCATTTTTGAACCCCAAAAAGCATTTTACTGCATAAATTAATAACCATATTACCTCTCTTTCTTATATATTCTTTAACATGAAATCAACTCTAAATTCAAAATGTAACAAATATAGTACTTGATATGAATTAATGAATTTGAGTTTGATTAGTGAGAATAAATTATAAGATTGTTTAGAGGTATATTAAAATGTAGAGTGGCTAAGTGCCCGGCAAATCAGCCGCAAGTCAAAATTGTAGATCCATAAAACAATCGATCTTATTATAAAATAAGGTGTCACACACACTGTCCCCTACTCTCAATTCAGATCTACCTTTGCACATACATACACATAGCTCACTCACCTAGTAAATTAATTAATTCCCCATTGCTTTCTAGAAACAAAAATTTAATTTTTTTGAAGATTGAGTGGGGCTCAATGGCTCATCCAAAAATGCCCTTTGTATTTAAAACGTTTTAAAGGGTAATTATTTGGTTGGTGTTTTTTTTGTTTAAGTACTGCTTTGTATGTGGGAGTGTTTTGTACTCTTGGTATAGTTATGGTCATCAAGTAACTGTAACATAAAAACAACAAGTTTTGTTCATTCCCACGTACAGTTGAACTCACTCTACAAACAAGTCATGCCATTGCCTGGCGCAAATGTGAGAAAAAAACAAAAAAATTCGAACTGAGCTTAATTAGTACTTAAACCAAGTTTAGATCTTTTTTAATAGTTGACCAATTATAATTGGGTTGGCATTAGAAAAGTGTTAATTAAGAAGGACAAGAAACTCCCACTAGGATTAGTCTAGATAATGAAGGAGAGTGGAGTGATATGGTAAGATTAAGTTTTTGGGATATTAATTATTTTCCCTTGTCTACCTTCTCTATTCTCCTACACATTATTCACCAAGTGGCAACATCGGAAACTATTTTCTATAAATCACTCTTTTAAAAAATCAATCAATTTACTAATTTAACTGTTATTAAATCATATTTTTTTAAAATATTATTAAATAAAGAGTCAATAAACCTAATTGTTACCAAAGGAACTAAATAATTTTGATCATAGAACACACAAAAGATAAAAAATAAAAAAGAGTGAGTAGTTAGCAAAATGTAAAAGGGCTTTTAAAATAAAAATTGAGTCGTAATAAGAGAGTGGTGATGGGGGTCTCTTTCCTGGAAGACCTTGCTTGCTTCATTTTCTCCCTCCAGCAAACTTTAATGCCGAATTTGGAATTTGGGATATGAATATTATATGATGTGATATATTTGTGACCTTAAAACGAGTGAGAATTACAGCAGCGGTGCAATTCTGCATGGTAAGACATAGCGTGTTCATTGTGCATATATAGTATATGCTGTATACCCCAGCATTTATTGTACATGTAGATTATATAAACCTATTAGTATTTACTTATTTATTATATTTCGGTCAGAATATAAATTTCTATTTATACTTTCCTCTACATTTGTGTATATTTCTTTTTCATATTACATAGTATTCAGGCTCCTTCACGAGCTCTGTCGTGATTGGATCGGTACAAAATCTCCTGCTCTCTCTCTCTCTCTCTGTGTCTCAGAATCTCAGCTAAGCATTTGAGCAAAGATGGAGAGAAGGTGAGGAGTAATCACTTATCGGAGTCACAGAGCAATACACGTTTTTGTGGCATTAACAGACCAAGCCAGTCCAACTATGGATTCATACTGATTTCCCAGAAATTTCTTGGATTTTTTCTTTATTTCTCTTCCCCTTTGTCCCCTTTATCCCCATCTCCTCTGCTCTCTCCTCTCTAATTAAAAGGTACTGTTTGCTTCTGCAACTACTCCTGTCGCTTTTCTTACATTTGGCTCCATTGCAGAATGAGCCCCCTGGTTTTGGTTAACTTGTTGATTGATCTCAAATGGGTTTTGGTCATTTTGGTTATCTGGATTTTTGTTTTTTTAGATTCTAGAAATGAATTTTTAATAGAAATGAGCTTGCCCTTTTGTTACTAGTTCATTTGGGAACTGACTGAAAGTGGTACCAATCTTGGTTATATGGAAATGTATCTGCTTTACTATCCCTTTATTTTCTGTAAATCTTAATTGCACTTTGTTTTCCTTTTCTGGGTTATTCTTTACAATTCATTCTTAGGAAAGTATTTTCCTTTTCTTTAACATCGAGTGAATCGTGGATATTAAGGTCTCTTGGTGCCAGGTTTATGGATCTAGTAAGGAAATGATCATACTCAGGGATAATTTTTTTTTTCTTTCATTTATTAAAGCTTGTTGGGTGGAACATTAGTTCTGGGTTCTATCG
This sequence comes from Purshia tridentata, assembly GCA_003254885.1. NCBI lineage: Eukaryota > Viridiplantae > Streptophyta > Magnoliopsida > Rosales > Rosaceae > Purshia > Purshia tridentata. The sequence continues at coordinate 4,826 of QANT01000293.1, forward strand.
AATATCTTATGTTTCAACTCTACTGAATGAAGTTCCAGCTATAAACAAAACAAAAAAATAAAGAAGCTATTTTGAATGAAGAATTATTCTGGGTTTGCAATTTTCTTAGGATTTAAGTGAAGAACATATCTGGGTTTCTATCTTTTTCACGTTTCATCTTGTTTCTCTCTTGTTTGAGCTTTCCTGGATTTCTTTTGTTTGTATATGATTTTTTAGTTACTTTTTTTTATTTTTTTTAAACAGATTCCTCTTGTGTGGTTTGCAGCAGTGGTAGCCAAAGAATGTCCAGGCCTCTGCATCGAGGTTCATCTGGGGCACGGATCTCAGGGAGCAGCAATGATTTTTGGGACTCCCAAATGAAAGATAAAACAGATAAAGAAGATTTGGATAAAAGAGCTTCTTCTGATCAGAACAGTTTTTCATTTAGGTTTCCAATTCGTGTACTTTTCCCGGAAAATTCTCCTTCTAAACATGGAGCTACTGAAAATGGCTTTGCATCTGATCCCTTAATAGCCAGTACTCCTAGAAGTCGGCACAAGTTAACTCTGCTATTGTTGAAGTTAAGTTTAGTATTGATTGTTATTCTTGCTCTTACTGGATCCTTTTGGTGGACCATCTCCATCTCAACGACTTCAAGAGGTCACATATACCATGGTTATCGGCGACTCCAACAGCAACTTGTTTCAGACCTCTGGCATATTGGAGAGCTTTCTCTTGGTTCTTCAAGGTTGAAAGACTTGGAATTCTGTTCTCATGAGTTTGAGAATTATGCTCCCTGCTTCAATGTTTCGGAGAATCTTGCCTTGGGTTTTTCTGATGGCAATGAGTATGACCGGCATTGTGGGCCTGGGATGAGGCAAAATTGTTTAGTTCTTCCGCCTGTGAATTACAAGATTCCTCTTAGGTGGCCTACTGGTAGAGATGTCATCTGGGTGGCAAATGTGAAAATAACAGCGCAGGAAGTACTTTCCTCTGGAAGCTTGACCAAGAGGTGAGCAGGGATTTCTCTTATTAGCCAACTGTTTTCTATTGACCCGTTCTGATCTTACTTTAAATATGAATTTCCATGTGCTTACAGGATGATGATGTTGGAAGAAGAACAAATTTCATTCCGTTCAGCCTCAATGATGTTTGATGGTGTTGAAGATTACTCGCATCAAATTGCAGAAATGATAGGGCTGAGAAATGAATCTAACTTCATACAAGCTGGGGTAAGTTGATTGTAATTTGTGATTACTGTTTCTTGGAACCAAGCCCACATTGTGAGACCAATGTTGTGTAATGGTAATGGTAATGGTAACGTTATTAAATCGTTCCTTTTTGTTTTTTGGTTGTCTTCCATGTTGTGTAGTTTATTTTCACTTATAACATATCTCTTTAGAATTTCAGCCCAGTTTCTGGCAACTCTATTTTGAATGCACTTAATTCAGCAAGCAGGGGTCCTATCCTACCCTCAGTTCAGATTAAGCATGATATGGTTACAGAAGATCTATTGTGATTCTGACTATTTCAAAGATAAAATAAGCATAATATGGTTATATTGTAGTATATTTGTTCTATGACATGCTGCAATTACGATTATGGGCCTGTGAATTGTATTTTATGTATGTTTGTATTTATGTGCATATTGTCCTGATGTGTGGTTGTTGCACTGATATGTGGTGTTGGTTTCTAACTCTCTTGCCATGTTTGAATTCGTGAATGAAAATGTCGTCATTAATTTTGCAGGTGAGAACCATCTTGGATATAGGATGTGGTTATGGTAGTTTTGGAGCACATCTCTTTTCAAAAGAGATCTTAACTGTGTGCATTGCAAACTATGAGGCTTCAGGAAGCCAAGTTCAGCTAACTCTTGAAAGGGGTCTTCCTGCGATGATTGGTTCTTTTACTTCGCAACAGTTGCCTTATCCATCTCTCTCTTTTGATATGCTGCATTGTGCACGATGTGGCATTGATTGGGACCAACGAGGTATTAGTCAAATTTTAAGTACCATGAAATGATTCTTCTTTCTAGGTTGCAGAATGCTAGGAACCTTCTAAGCACCGCATTTCTAGGTTCCATATATACATATGTAATTGTATATCTGCGAAGTCAGGCGTCAATTATGGAAGTAAAATACTTAAAAGTAGAGCTGACATAATCAAACAACTACATAATCTATGCAAAGACAGGCAATGTACTATATGGTCATATTTTGGGGATATTCATATAATAAACAAGATGACAAATAATGAGTGCCACTTGCATGTTGAACTTAGAACTTATCTGTCACCAGGTAACTGAATGCCTTATATGATGGCAAGCAAGTTATTTATTCTTGTGTCTGCCTACAAAATTAATTAATGATACTTTTTAATTTTTATTTTTAATTTTTTTATAAATGGGTCAACCTGCCAAGGTAAGATATAGAGCATAGAATACCTTAATGATGGCAAATAAGTGATTTTTTCTTGTGTCTGCATGCAAATTAACCAATGCTACTATATTTAATTTTATCCCATGAATTGCTACATTGTAAATGTCTACTCTTAAGTTATGTTGTGTTTTCTGTAAACTTTTTGTGGCATCTATGTACATTTCGAGTAGATATCTGGAAGAAAGTTATGTATTATAAATGTGCAAAACTCAAGAGATATTAATTCTTTATTTTAAAGAGTTTCTAGAAATCAAATAAAAGTTCATTTTTCATTTATAGCCAGTAAGTGTTCTAATTGACTGGATCTTTTTTCTTTAGAAGAATATTTAGACTAGTAGTTTGTGGATTACAAAATTTTCTTGGGCTTCTTGTATTTTGTTGACAAGTGGGACTGCAAAAAGCTTCAATCTGGCCATTAAAATTCTAATAGGAAAAGATAATTTTTCAATAAGAGAAACAAGTCAATGTGATGCACAAACCTTGGTTTATACCAATCTCAGATTATCTGGACTGTGTTTGAGCACCTTGGTGTTGCTTTTGTGAATTTCTGGATCTGTTTTGGTCCAAGTTTACTGTACATTAATCATCTGTATCATTATGTCCTGTGTTACAGATGGGATTCTCTTGATTGAAGTTGATAGAGTTTTAAAGCCTGGTGGATACTTTGTCTGGACATCGCCAATTACAAATGCTCAGACTTTTCTTCGTAACAAAGTGAATCAGAAAAGGTGGAACCTTGTGCGAGATTTTGCAGAAAATCTCTGCTGGGAGATGTTACAACAGCAAGATGAAACAGTTTTATGGAAAAAGACCAGTAACAAGAAGTGCTATAGTTCACGGTATGGAAACGAACATTATTTTCCTTCATACTTTCATTATAAGAAAATATGCATGCTTTCATGAAAAACCAATCCATGGGGTCAGATTTCATGGTCTTTATTGCATGAGAATAAGAGCCAGAACTGATTTGTTGAATAATCTGCTTTCTTTAGGAAGCCTGGTTCAGGTCCCTCTATATGCAGCAAAGGGCATGATGTTGAGACTCCATATTACCGACCACTCCAAGCCTGCATTGGGGGAACACAAAGCCGCCGATGGATTCCTATTGAACAGAGGACAACCTGGCCTTCTAGGGCGAACTTAAACAAGAGTGAACTTGCTATCTATGGTAATTTGTTAGATTCTTGATAGAGCTTAGAATGGCATATTTTACATAAGCCTCTGCCTTATCTGTCTCTCTCAATTTATTTTTGTCAAATCTGCTTTATGTATCTGTTAAAATGTTTGTCCAGGATTGCACCCTGAAGAACTCGCTGAGGATGTGGAAACCTGGAAAATGGCTGTCCATAATTATTGGTCTCTTTTGTCACCATTAATATTCTCAGATCATCCAAAGAGACCCGGTGATGAGGATCCTTCGCCACCTTATAACATGCTTAGAAACGTACTAGACATGAATGCTCATTTTGGTGGTTTTAATTCTGCATTATTGGAAGCTGGAAAGTTCGTGTGGGTCATGAATGTGGTCCCAACAAATGGACCCAACCATCTGCCCTTGATCCTTGACAGAGGATTTGTTGGCGTTTTGCATGATTGGTAATGCTACTTTTTTCCCATCCTTTTCCTGTCAGGTGTTGTATTACAATTACCGTTTCTCTGTTTAACTTGGAATATAAAACCTAAACCTCTCAACAAAATTTCACCTACAAAGGATAACATATCAGCAATGTTTTTCTGCCAATTTACTTGATGGGATATAACATTCATGCAGGAGAGAAAGTAGATTACTTCCCCTAACCAGGGCTTTTCTTTCCCCCTACATTTTTAGTATGCAGCTTTGTGCTTCCCTCCCTTCTTGGCTGGTCAATGGGGTTGAACCAAAACAAAACAGGAATGTTGTATCATGAAAATGACCTTAAAGTTCTTCTTGTTTCTTAAATTAGGTTGTCTATAGCCGTCTGATGGTTGAATTCTTGATAGGAGAAATTCATACATCATTTTAACTGGTGGTTACCTGCCAAATTACAAAATTCTGGTTAGAATGTCAATGGACAGGATTACAATACATCTCATTAACAGCCTTGCCATTTGGGATAATTCAGCATTGTATTACTTTTGTAACTTTGGAGTTATTTGGAAAAGTTTTGGTAAATAAATTGAAGAAATAAAAAGCAATGCATACTTACGGATGCTATCATACTATTGGTTTGTGAAAGGATATTTTTAACTGTGGAATTATAGAACCATATGAATAGAATTTTGACATAAAAGTCAGGTCTTACACATGGTAATTGATTGGGTTGAAAAAAGTTGATATGCCTCCAGCTTATTTTAGATTGTAGTCTGGACTCATATTATCATCTCTAATTTTTGTAATGATGCATCTTTGTTCCTTTATGGTTTCTTGTTCTAATATGACTTTTTTCTTCTTTTAGGTGCGAACCCTTTCCAACATACCCAAGAACTTATGATATGGTGCATGCAGCAGGACTTCTTTCCCTTGAAACTGATCAGCAGCGTAGGTGTACCATTCTTGATCTATTCACTGAGATTGATCGAATGCTTCGCCCAGAGGTACCTAGATTAAATAATCCTCTTCAAATTTCATCTATGTTATTTTGCACTGGTCCTTTTGTTTAAATTCAATTTAATGGTTTTGGTTGCGCAGAAGAATTAATCAGACTTGTAATAATTTGAAGATATTGATTAGCATGCAGGATTAGAGAGCATAATATAATTTTCATTTTAAATATTAATTTACTATTGCAGCATTTTGACGTGTCTAGAATATGTTGTGTTGCATTAAATGGCTTTTGCACACAAGAGTGAATTGATTTCCATGCAAGTTTGTATGTTGGTGATATTTTGATAGTTTTATAGAAAACGGAATTTTAAAAAAATTTGAAAGCTGTTGCAAGGACCATGTGGGTGGTCTTTTGGACATCCATAAAATCATGTCTAATTCGTATATGGAGCTGAGGTATTATTACTTTGAAAAGAAAGAAAACTCTTATTTGGTTTTGGTTATGTTTTATTGATATTAATAGTGGCTGTTGGTTTTTCTGTGTTATAATCAAGTGCGGCTTGGTTGATTGCCTTTGTTGGAAATGCTTTGGCTATCAAATATCAATATAACTTTTTAACATATTTAAGTTTGCATTGGTATCAGTTATTTGAATATACCTTTTGTGCTGGATGAAACCTTTAACTGCTAATAATCTACAAGTTTTGTAAAGAGCTGATTGGATAACTTCAATGCTTCTCATTAAAAACCAGAATAATAATAGCTTCAATGCCACCGAAACACAATGCACCAATTACAGTTTCTATGCAGGATTGCTTTGATTTTGCTTAATTATGTTAAGTATGCTGATGTGAATGGTTATTACAGGGTTGGGCGATAATCCAGGACAGAGCTACTCTCATTGAATCAGCAAGAGCTCTGACAACGGGGCTGAAGTGGGATGCACGTGTGGTGGAGATTGAAAGCAACAGTGATGAGAAACTACTCATATGCCAAAAGCCTTTTTTTAAGAAATCAGCAAATTAATAATGAGTTTCCAAAGGGAGCCTGCCTGAGATGGTGGTATATCACTTCATTCATATTCATTTACTTATTTTAATCAATCATCATAAAGCTCCGCCATTCAAAGGGGTGAACCAAAAATTTTGGACAGAAGAAGAAACCGAAAAAACAGGCGAAGAAAGAAATCAGTATTCAGTCGTGGTAAAAGCTAAAGTGACACCACAACTCCTATGGAGCCGTAAGGCTGTCATAGGACATAGGGGGATGTAATTATTTATGGTATTGAGGTCTGGAGCAAGTGAGAGAGAAGAGTAGTAGGATTAGATTTTAATTTCCCATGTAATCTCTCATTGTAACTATACAACCACATGATTAAGATTGTGAAGATCATTACAGAATAAACAAGTGCAATCAGTTTGCTATATAGTGTATAAATTATGCTTGGCAATGCATTATGTCAAGCAACCATCAAAAGTTGATTACATTACATGCAATGTTACATCCATTTGAATTCTGAAGCTATAATGTGGACTTTCCTCTGAAACAAAGTTTGTAGATACATTTCATTTTTGTCTATGCGAAGCAGCAAATGGCATTAGTTCAGAGGGTTGGTTTTTCTATCCTGTACTTATTTGAGACATGCAGCCATCAGTTACTCTTGGACAGGCAACCAAGTTTCATTCCTTAACTTTTTGGGTTTCACTAGGTGACCTAATTGTTGTAGTAGATAGTGGCATTGGCTCACTAATCCATAGTAGCTTCAAAAGAAACCCCACATTTTTACTTCCCCATCCCAAAATTTTTTACAATTTCACCCTTACTTGTAAAACAAGAGGGGAAAAAAAAAAAAAAAAACCCCAAAACTTAGATAGTCCCCACCCGACGCCATCCAGCCATCCCACTGTCGGCCTCACCAGTGGCCAGCGCCGCCTTCCTAACCAAATTTTTTACAATTTCACCCTCCGACCTTGTCATGTTTTGAATGGGCTTTGCACTGGTTCAAACGGGCTTGAACCTTATCAGCTTTGGGTCGAAGAAAAAAAAAAACCAAAACTTAGATAGTCCCCGCCTGACGCCATCCACCCACCCCACTGTCTGCCTCACCACTGGCCAGCACCGCCTTCTCACTCCCCTTCCTCTCTTTCCTTCCTTCTCTCTTCCTTTCTCTCCAACTTCGGAGTAAAGAGAGGCCGGCGACCTTGTCATGTTTTGAATGGGCTTTGCACTGGTTAAAACGGGCTTGAACCTTATCAGCTTTGGGTCGAAGTTTGTATTGGGCATATTTTCAGAATGGCCCATCGGATCTTGGGCTGTCGGATCAGTATTTACATCCATATTGACCATAAGGTCCATAACCATGTTTTTCCAAGCTCAGTTCAACTGGTATTGAGTCACTGCAACTTCTATGGCTGCTTGGTGGCGTCTCCTCATTTCCAAACCCTCCACAAACCCTAATAAGCACTCCCTCCTCTCCCTCCTCATCCCCAGCTCCCCATTCTCCACCTCCTTCCTTATCACCAAAACCCCGAAGAAGTTCAAAAAAAAGCGCAAGAAAGACGAGTCCGCTCGAACCAAGCTCGTCCAATCCCAACCCAACCTCCTCCCACAGTTCGAACGCATCGTCCAGCGCGACACTCACTTCCGATTCCTTACAAGGTCCAAGGAATACCTAGCCAAACAGCCCCACCACGTAATCCGCCTCGACGACGCCGGCAAGCTCCACCGCGAGCTCGGCTTCCCGCGCGGCCGAAAAGTCGCGCGCTCCATCCAGCGCCACCCTCTGATCTTCCAGACCTACCGCCACGACGACGGCAAAATGTGGGTCGGGTTCACCGACTTCATGGAGGGTTTGCTTGAGGAAGAGCGAGCTATCATGGACTCCATGGAATTAAACCGAGTCGACAAGGTGAGGAAGTTGCTCATGATGTCCGCCAACAAGCGCATTCCGCTGAGTAAGATTCACCATCGCAGGTTGCTCTTTGGGATTCCTGAGGATTTCCGGGACCGGGTCGCGAAATACCCGAATTATTTTCGGGTTGTGGTTGAAGACGGTGGGAAGAGAGTGCTCGAATTGGTGAATTGGGACCCATTATTGGCTGTGAGCAATTTAGAGAGAGACTTCATGATTGACGAGGATAGAGTGAAGAAAGCTTTTAAGTTTCCAGTGAAGCACGGGAAGGATTTGGGTTTGGACGAAGAGGATGCGAGGAGATTGAACATGATAAATTCGCTTCCTTTGGTTTCGCCTTATTCGGACGGGTCAAGATTGGACCTTTGGACGCTGGAAGCGGAGAAGTACAGGGTGGGACTGGTGCATGAGTTCCTGAGTTTGACATTGGAGAAGAGGGCTTCTATACACCACATTGTGGAGTTCAAGGAGGAGTTTAGTTTGACTAAGCACACTTACCAGATGCTTTTGAAGCAGCCCAGAACTTTTTATCTTGCAGGGACTGAGATGAACTGGGCTGTTTTCTTGAAAGAGGCTTATGATGAAAATGGGGTTTTGATTGAGAAGGATCCTCAGGTGGTTTTCAATGAGAAGCTGTATAAGTATGCTGATATGCAGGAAATGGAAACTGGGTTGTGTTAATAACAGGAAATGATGAAGAAGGATTACAAAGTTTGAGTGTCTTGTTAATCAACAGCTAATGGGGAGCTAATCAAGTTACTTTGTGGTCAGTTTGGAGTGCACTTAGTTGTGTTAATTTAACTGCATGTGTTTTACATAGACTGATATCGTGATTCTTCCTTGCCAAGGCAGAGCATAAGCTATTATTGTTTTCAGCTTTCTTTTATTTCAGATAAAAATTCATGATGCTAGCTTTCACAAGCTTAACCTTTGGCTAATTAAGTAAGGAATCAAACTCATCCGTTGTAAGGACTGACATGTTTCGTTTTCTGAATTTCTCTTAATCAGAGGGTGGTACTGCTTTAGACACTTGATCCTGCTGAATGCGAAGCACTTTTGGCCAATGAAGCAAAAAGAGGTGGACTAAAAGCAATCAGGTTCTTGCAGAAATAGAGTGCTCACTTTTTCTCAGTCTTTCCAGATTGATTTCTGGGAGTGGTTTTCGATAATCTGAGAGCTAAAGCTGTGGCCATAGTGGTTTGTCATGGAGTCTTATATTCTCTTTTGCTATTTGACACATATGGAAAATCCAAATTTAAGGCTGTCTTTGAGCCTAACTATTGTAGATCCCAACCCTTGCATTCCATTATCTTGCAGGGAGCCCGGGGAGGGAATACAGCTAATAAACACTGAACAGAAAGAAAAAGTGCTGCAATCTTGGGAGTTTCCCTTCAAAGGTTGGTTCAAGTTAGGTACTGATGGTTGTAAATGTGGTGAGATATAGCAATGGAGATTGGATTGGGGGATTTGATTGCTGCTAAGATGGGATTTGGCCAAGTGCTTCAATTAGGGCTGTGTTTTATGGTCTGGAAATTGCCTGCAAGGCTGGTGGAATATGATTCTGTTGTGCTATCAATCTCTTATCTGCTCCTAAGTTGTTATCTGATACATCCTTTCTTCAGTTTAAACTCTAGCTGACAATTTATGCTAAAAATTAAGTAGACCTTGTTAGCTCTATCATGTATACAGGACCAATATTGTTGCAGATAGTTTGGCTTCTCTTGGGCTTGATCTTGAGCTGGGTTGCTCTCTACTTGAAAATCCTTCTAGTCTTGTGATTGAGAACATGTGTAGGGTCTCTAGTCCCAGATTCGTTGTTTTTGGGGGTTCGGTACTCCTTAGCACCGAAATAAAAAGAATTAAAATTGAGTCGGACACCCAAAAAGAGAAGAAATGATTGGTATATATGGATTTAGAACATTTTACACAAATGTTGCTCAAATTTTGGTCAAAATTTCGTTTTAGTTCTCAATCTTTAGTAGCACTCATTTTGGCCCGTGTACTTTGAAATGTGTGTTTAGTAGAGATAGAACTCAACTTCTCTTTAAATTATCCGTTAAAAGTGATCATGTTGTACATAACCAATAAATTAAATTAATGACATTTTGGTCTCTACCGTCTACTCACACCGAAAAATAAAAAAAAACACTCATTTCTTTCATGTACTTAAACAAAAGGGAAGGTTGTAAACATAGTTGTGGGCCTACTAGTATATTTAATCGAACACATACATATATATAAGAAAATTTTCAAGTTTTCTAAGCAAGAACATGTTTTTATTTTTTTGCATTCCCAAGTGTTACATAGAGAATATGTTTTAATGGACTTGCACATATATATCTCAAATGCATTTAATTTCTTATTGCCAAATATATTTAGCTATGCATATATCGATCTTCTAAGATTGCAAGTAATTTTCAAATATTTCACTGGTAAAAAAGATGCATAAATAAATTGCTCCATTTTTAAATCAAACAAAAGTTGTATATATATTACAAATTCATGAGAATTTTTTATGTATAATAGATATACTGCTACATGTTGTAACCACGACATTTTTATCCTTATAAGATATAATATTAATGACACAAATATTGGTTAAACCAAGTGACGGTGTATTAGTTACATGACAAATCTCTCCAAAATCACAATGCATTATAGAATCCCAACATGTTTCAAATTCTATTCCAAAATACATTCTATCATTCCAAAAATATTTAAAGTCAACAAACACTTGATTTAGTGGGATTCTGCTTTTTTATAGATACGAAAATGTCCTTGCCACTAAGAAAAGTTAATTAGTGTAAGAAAACGTGTTATTCAACCTAATCCAATTACTATGAATTGATAACATATATTATTCTCTCTCTTTTTTTTTAACCTAATAACCTGCCAAAAAGGAACGGGATCGAACATATTATTCTTTTATTTTTTTCTACAAAAGTATTAGTGTCAAAACTATGGTGCAAATCTAAGTAAGAAAACGTGTTATTCAACCTAACCCATTACCATGAATTGATAACATATATTATTCTTTTTTTTTTTAATTAATAACCTGCCAAAAAGGAACGGGATCAAACATATATATATATATACAGCAGGGCTATGCTGTGGGATTCCCACAATTTTCCAATTTGTGGGATTGTCACCACAGCCCTTGGATTTCATTTAATGAAATCTGATGGCTCAAATTAACAGATGCTAACCCACACAATTAACCCACAGTAAACCACTGAAAACCCAGCCCCTGCAACCCGTGAAACCCCAATCCTTGGAAACCCAGCCCCTGCAACCCGTGAAACCCCAATCCTTGGAACTGAACCCATCGCGACCTCAACCAGCACGACAACCCAGCCATCGTTCAACCCCGGGAGACGGCGTTGCTCGTGACCTCAACCAGCTGAGAACCCAGGCACGACGGCATTGCTCCAAGCTCACTGAACCCATCGCGACCTCAACCAGCAAAGAACCCAGGTGCGACAACCCAGCCATCGTCCAACCCCTGCAACCCGTGAAACCCCAATCCTTGGAACTGAACCCACATCAGCCAAGACAACGACAATGTGTGTGTGGCAGTGTTTTAGAGTTGAAAATGTCTAAAACAGATAGGAATCCAAATCGTCTGTTTTGGACATGTAGTAATTGTGGGAAATTTATTTGGGCTATTGAGGAGTTAATTGATGAGGTTCATCAATTAACTTTAAGCTTTGATGTTATTGAGCAAGAGCTTCGAACAATGAGAAATTTGAATGAGACTGTGATTCGATTATCTGCACATGTAGCCCAGATTTCAAGGAAAAATGTAGCACTTGAGGAAGAACTTCGAAGGAGGAACTAAGCTAGATTTGGCACCATCATGCAAACTCTTATACTAGTACTTTTGGTGTTTTTTTTGTTCAAATTTATTTTGTTGTAATTTGTATTCCTATTGTAACACTTACTAGATGAATGAGGACATTAATTCCCTAGAATCTCTTTGGACTATCTCACTAGTGTTGTTATTCTGTTGTTTCATTTTGTGAACCTTGGATTATGTAAGACATGAAAGAATGTTCATTTATGAAAATGGTTCATTTTGTGGCCATATAGCAATACTTGCTCTGTGAATTTCTGCAAAATTGCTGTTCATTTGGTCAAAAATCTCAATTTCGTGTATGTTGAGTCAAAACGAGTAAAGCCAATTGGAACACATCTAAAAACATGTTTATAAACCACTGTAGCAATTTCAAAATTCAACTCCAAGTGTATCAAAATTCGAGCATCAAAACCTAAGGATTTCTTAAGAGAAAAACTGCAGAAAGTTGCTGATTTCTGCAGCAACTTTAAAAATTCATATCTCAATCATATGGGATCATTTTTAAGCGATTCTTGGCTTAAAATAAAGGTGTATGTGTCTATTTTTACGTGCTGAAACAATTTTACAAAAATGAAAGCATAAATATAATTATGTTGAAAACAAGGCAGCAAGGTCAAAAACTGATTTTATGCAAAAGCACTGTTCATTTGGTCAAAAATCTCAATTTCGTGTATGTTGAGTCAAAACTAGTAAAGCCAATTGGAACACATCTAAAAACATGTTTATAAGCCACTGTAGCAATTTCAAAATCCAACTCCAAGTGTATCAAAATCCGAGCATCAAAACCTAAGGATTTCTTAAGAGAAAAACTGCAGAAAGTTGCTGATTTCTGCAGCAACTTTAAGAATTCATATCTCAATCATATGGGATCATTTTTAAGCGATTCTTGGCTTAAAATAAAGGTGTATGTGTCTATTTTTACGTGCTGAAACAGTTTTACAAAAATCAAAGCATAAATATAGTTATGTTGAAAACAAGGCAGCAAGGTCAAAAACTGATTTTATGCAAAAGCATGTTTATTTAGTCAAAAATCCCAATTTCGTGAATGTTGAGTCAAAACGAGTAAAGCCAATTGAAACACATCTAAAATCATGTTTATAAACCACTGTAGCAATTTCAAAATCCAACTCCAAGTGTATCAAAATTCGAACATCAAAACCTAAGGATTTCTTAAGAGAAAAACTG
>QANT01000295.1:0-22701 GCA_003254885.1 Purshia tridentata
AAATTGGATGTAAGTATTAATTTAAATTTCTATATAGTTTTAGTCTAAATGACCTTTCAAAATTGGACTTATTTCTAATTATTCCTTATTGTTTTAGATCATTTCACCAATAAATCCTTCTAATTTCTATGTGGCACAGCCCAGTAGTAATGACAGTACCAACCCAAATTCCTTTGGTGAATAACAAAGTTGTGTTCCTACTGTTTATTAGAAAGACAAAAAAATGAGAATAAGCTTTTTGAATAATATATTGGTCATCTAACTTGGTATATATCAATTTATAACCCACAATTAATTTCAATAATATTGCTTATCAGAAATTACTGCAATATTTTCACTGCAAAGATCATTTTTAAAGCTGAAGAAATCATTTTCATAATAATGCTTATAAGGACTCATCTCTCTTTGATTTAATAATCAGTAATCACGCAGACCACATGCATAGGTATAAACCCCAAGATTACTACTACAAAATACAAACTAATAATAGTAATTATGAGCAATTCCTCGGCTGCAGTGTTGGTTGGGTGGCATTGGAGTGAACACAATGTTGTTGTTGTTGTTGTTGTTGCTGCTGCTGCTTTTGTTCAAATCTGTATGAAAATGGAAAATCATAAAGAAGACAAAGGCATATGACACAGTTGCTTGCACCACTACAGCAATTAAGCAGCAACCAACACACACACAAACAAAACAACAAAAGTGTACCCCCTTATCTTTATCTTCTTCAGAAGCACTAGTACTACTGCCTCTCTGATCCACAATGGCCTTTTTCTTTTTAATCTGCAACCTGAAATTTTGTCTCCGAATTTGTCTGTTTCTTTTTCTGGGTTTCTCTGCTGGGCCTCTTAATTATTTTGTCTGCCCAGTACAGCTGAGACTCGGAAAACTCTGAAAATATCTGTTTTTTTCTCTCAAATCAAAACTGCTTTTGGATTTTCTTTGTTACTTTGTTTGCTATCAAAGACAAAGCCAAACAGGGGAACAACTTCTGATTCTACCTCATCTGTCCTTCCCCTATAAAAACAAAAAAACAAAAAAAAAAAGGCTTCTCTTTTGACTAGATGTGGCCAAATTTCCGGATAATATCAATACCAGAGATTGGGTACAAGTAAAGCGTGAATCAAACCCCTCAAACCCCCGTGGCGTAACATCAAATATTTAGACTTATTTATGGGATGGAGCGGAAAAACTCACTTTAATTATGTAATTTTTTAATAATTTGAATTATTTGTTTTTATATTACTATTCATATAGATCATTTTTGTAAAAAAATAGTCGAATCAAAAATTATTTGTTTATCTAATTTTAATCAAACAAATAAACGAATTAAATATTTTCGATAAAACCGTCTATTTTTTTAATTAATAAACAAATAATTTTTAATTTAAATAATTTTTTATAAAGATGATTTGTGAATAGAAGCTTAAAAAATAAACGATTCAAATTGTTGAAAAACTACATAAAGTGGATATATTCGCTCTATTCTATAAATAAGTCTAAATGTAAAATCCCACGTCAAGGTTTTTGAGACACTAATTTAGTATACATACATACACATTCCCATAATATATGGGTGGCACTATAATATGCCAAACTAATATTGCTGCTAATGCATGCAATTTTGTCACATACACTAATAATAGCATACCTCATAAATTTGGTTCTCTAATACATGTCCAAAATTGGTGATAGACTCTATATAGCCCTCAAAGTGTCTATCAATAATGTAGTTTATCCAATTTCATTTATCTTTTACTAATGGTTTTTTTTTTTTTTCCTAAACTTTTGGCTGTGATTAATATATGGCCGGGTTCCTTTAACTTTTTCTTTTCAGTAACATGATTTGGTCACTTTGACTAGCTCGCAGACCAAGTCATTGAGCAGAATATGATAATTGATCTTTAGGAGTGTTTATTATTCTTAAAGTAACTCAATTACTATAGTCTATATGTATTAGTATGGGAAAAGTTGGTGTCCTTTTGCTTGAGAGATAGAGTGATAGAAAGATGGAAAAAGAAAGGAGTTGGCTTTGTGAGACTCTGATGAGTAGTGCCGTTATAGTATATAAGGCCCATGAGACTTCAGTGGGCAGGAAACCTGGCTGGAATTTAGAATCAAATTCCCATGAAACGTGATGATTAATTATTATTATTAGCAAGAAATGAACAGCTAATTGCAAATTGCAAAGAAAGAAAAAGAGCTTCATTGAAACAGGAACTGTTTCTGTACATGGGTGCTAATTTAAAGTCTGTGTAGCTTGAACAAGAGCTAAAAATTTTAAAAGAGGGGGATAAACATAAACACATAAGGTTAAACCTAAAATGGGGAGTTAACTCTTTCCCTAAGATGATCACAAAAACAGTTCTTGTGAACCTCCATGAAAGCAGCTACTTAAATCAATTGAGAGGCCAAAGCTAGCACATGATAGTCCCTTCATTACTTTATTCTTTTAATTCATTGTTCATGGTTGCACCATTGATGGTGGCCTGGGAGCCATTTGGGGCACTTGGGGCTGAAGTAGTTTGAGACCACCCTTGAGTTCAAGAGCTCCAGAATGGGTGCAAATTTCACACACCTTGGGGTCTTGTACTGGTTAATGGAAGCCCCTAAGCTGATGGCATAGTCCATCAGCTTGTCAAAGGTCCCTGCCTCCACAATCTTGACCTCAAGGGGCCCAATTGATTTGTCTGAGACCCGGCCTTGGCGGTACACACTGTTGAGTGACTCCTCAATGGTCAAGCAGCAGTCCTCAAAAACAGAGGGTGGGATTGGAGTTGACCCGTTGAGGCTGAGCTCCCAGAAAAGCACATAGTGGCCTGGAATTGTGGTTGTGTCTGCGTAGCTTGTGTACTCGGCCACAGTGGCATCAAATGGCACCAAATGGTTCACAGCATTCTTCACTGCGTTTTGGAGCTCCACCTCATCAGTCTTGTCTGAATCAATGCTTAGCACCACATTTTTTCTGCATATGAAGGTGAATTGCGGAGCCTTGTTCTTGAACCCTGCCACTCTCAGCACATCTCCTACTCTATAGCGGTAAAGTCCTGCAATTTATAGCACCAAAAATCCATCTCAGTCCCAAAAATTTAGAAACCAAATTGAGCTAGAATGCATATACAATTTGATGAAGTAAGTAGTTTAAATAAAAAAGTTACCACTTACCAGCATAGGTTGTGACAACAAGCTCATATTCTTGACCAAGCTTGACATCAACAAGATCCACCAGCTGTTGTTGCTCTTTCACATTAAGAGAATTGGGCACAGAGAGAGAGTTGTTGGTGATCCCATTGTTTCTCTGAACTGGGAGGAACTCAAAGTAGCCCATGGTGGGAATGAGGGTATAGGAGACCTCACTGGGTTTGCACAGAGGGTTGAGGTTCACACCAAAATAGCACTCTGAGGAAGCATACATAGTGCAAACCAGAGGCAGCCCATTGCTGTAGTAATCGAGTGTGGGAATGTACTGTGACATGGTTCCAGTCACAATAACATCCACATACTTTGTGTTGGGCCAAACCCTTGTGATGATCCCTTGCCAGGATTTTTTCCCACACTCGGTTTCAATGAAATTTGCGAGTTTTGGGTCAGGCTTGAGGATTTTCATGACTGACTCACGCACTGAAGGGTCAGTGATTTGGGGGTTTATGGTCCCAGAAGCTATGTCCTTGCAGAGAAGAGGCCAGTGCTCCTCTAAGAATCTAATTGCACGAATGAAGCCAGAGGCAAAAACAGCACCAACCCGGAGGACCTCTTTGTTTTGGCAGAGGCCACAGAGCAATTGGGAGTACATGCTTTGGTACGAGTCTGGGCAGAGAATGGTCTCATTTGGGCTGGTGTAGTTTGTGTACGGGTCAAAAGGCCTATTTTTGAAATGGGAGCTTTTGTAATAGCAAGTGAGCACTGGGCGTGCCACAAGACCCCCAGGTGTTTTGGCCTCTGATTTTATGAACAAAAAGTACATCCCTTTGCCTTTGTCTAAGTCAGGCACATATTGGCTCATTACAGGCATCAATAGGCTATAGAGAAGTGACCTCCTCTCCAGCTCTTCTTCAATCGTTGGCATCAATTTTCTCTCCCCACCTGATGTCCCAGAGCTACAAAAGAACAAACCCATTTAGCCAAAACCAAAAACACAGACAAACAAACCCATTTCGCTAAACTCACAGAGATGTTAAAAAATGTACCTTGTCAAAAACTCAGAAATGGGCTTTGAGCAGAGGATTGGGGATGTGTCACCATTGGCAATACGGTTGATATCAGCTTGAAGGTCCTCATACTTGATCACAGGGATGACTTTCTTGAAAGTATCGCGGTCAGTGTGACCATTGAGGCCATGTCGCTGTAAGTACTCAACGTGCGCGCTGCGACCAAGGATTTCAGCTAGCACCCGCTTTTGGACCTCATCAGGGTTTTCTGTGACATCTTCAATGAAGTGAAGGGCCTTTTCGTTCTTGCCTGCGAGGTAATAGTCTGTGGTGGGTTTCAAGGAGTTCTTTGGAGCTTCAGGCATGGTGTTGTTTTTTGTACTTGCAAATAGAGAGAAAGAGATGGCTTTGAATGTGTATGTGAGAGAGAGAGAGAGGTAGAGAGAGAGAGAGATTGAGATAGTTTTGTGAAAAAGAAGATGGTTTAGGTGTGGGGGAAAAAGAAAGAGAGAGCCGGGGTTTATATAGAGCAAGCAATTGGATTTGGCTTTGCTTCATGCCTAATAGGCTATGGGGGTTAGAAAGTATACAAAACAATATATTGAAGGGCATAAGTGTAAAGATGCATCTTGATATCATTTTGTTTTCCTTTTCTGAACATGCTTCTCTGACACATAAAAACATAGAGTTTCGATGCATTCTCCAGGTCAAACTACAATGGTGTTATACAAATTAAGGGCCTATTTTGCACTGCTAAAAGCACTTTTATTCAGTAGTATTTTTGTTAGAAGAGGTTTTACAAAGGAGTACATACAAGTTTTTAAAAAAATTATATATAATTCATGGAAAAACACTTAAAGTGCTTCTTGATGAAAGCACCTATCAAGTGTTTTTTTAAAAACTACTTAAAAGCACTTTTATAACTTAAAAGCACTTATGTATATTTGTGCCAAATAATACTAAAAACACTTAGTACCATCTGGTAGAAATAATCTGAAAGCGTTTTTGACAATTTTAAAAGCACTGTCAAACATGCCTTAACTATATTTGGAAACGTTTTAAATTTAAATGTCAACTTTTTTAACTTAAACAAAAGAAAGAATAATAAGCCTCAATATTTTACGTATATCACTTGCAATAATATTTTACTTTTAGACCAATGCTCTCATCACACATATTGCCCTCACATATTATAATGTTATATTAGATTATCAATCTAAATCATATATTTACTTAATAATTCAAATTTATAATATAACCATACACATATATTGTTTATGTTATCAAAATTTATATGAAGAGAATA
This sequence comes from Purshia tridentata, assembly GCA_003254885.1. Taxonomy (NCBI): domain Eukaryota; kingdom Viridiplantae; phylum Streptophyta; class Magnoliopsida; order Rosales; family Rosaceae; genus Purshia; species Purshia tridentata. The sequence continues at coordinate 5,455 of QANT01000295.1, forward strand.
GTTTTATTTTTAATAATAAAATATTGACATATTATATGTTACAACTTACATCAGTCTTGCACAATAGTTAAAACTAAAACTTTTTCACTGTGAAGCAAGTAGCAACTACCCAGGTGACCAATTTCAATTTTTCAGGGAAATCCCACTAAATTAATTTTGACTTTTGCAAGCTTAAGTTTTTAACCCAATTTAAAATTCTTTTTTAATTTGTCTTGGGAAAGTGGTGGAGTACTACAGTACACACACAGCAAAGGTGTGCTTGTCGTACAAGAAAACCGGGATATAGGTGATTACCAAATTTAGAACCCACCTTGTGAAGGTGTTTAAGGGCCATAACTCAATAACAAAACATGTTCAACCGGCAATATCCAGTAAACCCGCGGTAAGTGCACTCTTTACATGCGCGCTTGTACCACGGATGTTGCACAATATACCGGCACCCATTTCCCTAATTTTTAATAATATACCCTGTAAACCAAAATGGAAAACGGCGTAACGTAATCACGAGACGAGTCGAACGCGATGTTTTAAGTCAATGTATTGCGAGTGTTATATGTGGGAGAACAATTGTGTGTGCACTTGTGTACGGTAAATACATGGGTGGTTCCTTGTTCAAGTTATTCAAGTGGGGACCAACCAGCTGGCTGCCAGCTCCATTGGTCGACACGTGTTTAATTCGACGTTTAGTGCCTGTGCCCTCACGTACTTAATTTTGTGGGAGTGCATTTGGCACCGGTCTTCGGCACAAACTCTAACGTGGCAGTCAAAAATTGTTTTACTTTAAAATAAGGATTCAAATCTTCGTATCAACTTTCAAATGCATAATCACTTACAAATCACACTTATAAATTAAATTTGGTATTATTTATTTTCGTAGTACAAAAAAGTTTAATATAATGCATATATAGAATGGTTGAAGATATTAAATAGACTTAAATCTGATATATATATATATGGTAAGATAATTAGAGCATCTTTAATTGGAAAAAGGGTGGAAGAGCTTGAGATATAAATAACATATCTAACAAAAACATGACTAAGAGGATGAGTAAATAGACCTTTAACTAAAAGGGAAATCATTCACCAACTTTTATTGTGACTATTAACTAGGAGAGAGTTGAATGAGCTTAAAAAATAATGTGGGAGGAAATTTAATTTTCCTTTGACGTAATTTTGGGCGGTGTTAAAATTAGGATATAAATTAAACACAATAATAGGACGTCGATTAATAGTGAACTTATACTATTTTCGGACCCAAAAAAAACAACACTTAGAGTCCGTTTGGATTCTTGAATTTGGATTTAGATTTGGATTTCAAATTTCCATGAAATTGAAATCCTTAGATTTGAAATTCTATTGTTTGGATACAAAATTTAAAGGTGAGGATTTTATAAAGTATTTCAATTTTTTTTTTTGACAATTTAAGAATTGAAATATATGATTAAAAATAAAAAAAAGTCGTCGGAATGTAGCCAGAAAATTCGCGAGAGTGGCCGGAAAAGTCGCCGGAGGGTGGCCGAAAAAGTCACCGGAAAGTTGCCAGAGGTGGCCAGAAAAGTAGTAGGAAAGTCACCGGAGGTGGCCGGAAAAATCGTCGGAAAGTCGCCAGAGGATGGTGGGCGGTGGTTGCCGGCAATTGTGGGCGGAGGTGAGGGAAGGAGAGAGAGAGTAGGATGGTGGGATTTCAAATACCTAATTGGAGAAGGTATTTGAAATTCATGGATTTAGCCCTCTCAAATCCATCTTGGATTTAGGCCAAATCCAAATACACTCCTTTAAATTATTCCAAATAGGTGGATTTGGATTTGGAGAGCTCAAATCCAAATCCAAATCCAAATCACCCCTTATCCAAACGGGGCCTTATACTACAGCTAAGCTTGAATTACTGAATTAGAGTTCTATAGTAGGATAAGAATCGATCTTATTAAGATAACATTTTAGTGAAGGATTTGATGAGGATTACATAAGATTTCGTTTGTCCCATCGCTTTTAGATTGGATATATATAATTTCATTCAATTTAATTGAGAAGGGGTTGCAATTTAATTACCTTCTATAATTAGTAGAACCTACAAAATAACACGTAATATGGGAAACTGAACCCCATAAGAGTATATTTAGTACATATGCTAGCTAATGCATTTTTTTATTATGAGGTTAACAATTGATGTTCATCATATTTGTATTTATGACTTCTTCTTAAAAAATAAAAAATAAATTATGTGCTAATTAGACTAAATGGTCATTTACTACTTCCACGCCAAACTAGATATTCTAAAATTATTAAAAAATATAAATAAAATCCAAGTTAACCTAACAATTAGTAGATTGTGGCCGATGGCAAATATAGAGTTTTACTAAAAATTATTTATACTAATTATGAAAAATTCTAAAAGAAAGTCATGATATAAAAGAATGAAGCGTGGACCTTATAATTAGCTGGCATGAGATGGAAAACCATTAAACTTCTCTTGCCTAGCCAATTTGGTGAGATCGTTTCTATCATATGACTAGTTAGAGATTATCATATTAATGTTGGGTGATTAAATTGGCAAACATGATTTCTTTGTGCTCCTATAATTAGCAAAAGAGAAGCATACACATTGCCATCAAGGTTCAATTTTCTATTTATATATATATATAGAGCAAGACTCCATTGTGGGATTCCCACAAACTTCTAGTTTGTGGGATCTCCCTTGTGGGGCTCACACGAGTTGTTTTGTATCGATCCGAACCGTTCATTTTTTACATCTCCATTAATAGATCATCCTTACAAAAAATTAGCCAAATCAGAAACCATTTGCCTATTCAACTTTGACTAAACAAGTAAACGGTTTCATAAAAAATATTTAGTTCGTCCATTTGTTTGGTCAAAGTTAAATAGGCAAATGGTTTCCGATTTAGCTAATTTTTTGCAAGGATGATCTATCAATAGAGATGTAAAAAATGAATGGTTCGGATCGATATAAAACAACTTGTGTGGGCCCCACAAAGGAGATCCCACAAACTAGAAATTTGTGGGAATCCCACAATTGAGCCTTGCTCTATATATATATATTGTAGGAAGGAATGGTTTGCATTTAAGATATTTTTAGTTAATATTGTAAAGAGATCGAAATACTACTAGTTAGAAATAGCTCATTCGCACATCAAAATTCGAATTATATTTTCAAATTTGCCTTCTTGATAAGCTATTTTTGTCTTCTTCTTTTTTTCTTCAAGTTTATCATTTTAATTAGTTGGCCTGCCTTTCCTTTTTAATATAATGACTCGATAAATTAAGCTCACCAAATCTTTTCACTCAACAATATTATGTGTGTATAAATGTCTTAGAAAGTGTATATATATATGTATTCAGTTGCTTGCCAATGGATCAGAATGAGACTGATAATGATTTCCATGCATGGAACTCAAGGAGTAGCAGTATTGCCAGTCCTCATATTCGATACCTAACATGTCTGATTATAAGGTAATTTAGGTCAAAGATAATCTTATTTATACCACACGCAATGCCAATGCGCCACTCAAGATTTTAAGGGACCATTTTGACATACCAATGCATTTTTTTGACTTTAACTCAACAGAACAACTATGATTTATATGTTCTCAAAACAAAAAGGTATTAATTGGGAAGCTTAATTTGTAGCTCAAGTGCTAACTAATAACTCCAAGTCAATAACGTACTCTTATGTTTACTTTTATGAAAATAGTTCTATTTTCAAATAACGATAGTTTAATTTTGTTGTCAATTTTAAAGAACGATAACTTTTTTTTATTTATGTTGTCAATTTGAGTCTTATAAAGCCATCCTTAATGAGTCAAAAATGAGTATAACACTACCTAATTTATCCTATAATTCCTAGGAATGACAAAAAAAACTATGGATTTGAATAATCGATACACAAACTGAACGGGGCAAGAATGGAGAGAAATTTGAGTATGGGTGTAGGTTTGAAGATTTTTGGGTATGGGGATGGGGAGATTTTTTATGGGTTTGTAATAATAATAGTTGTTTTCTTACCAATAAATAATTATTGTTAGAGTCACCATACCCTACCCCTACTCTTACGTGGCCTCCATCTTCATCTATAATCTCTTTGTGAATTTAAAGTAAAATTTATTTGTTAATGATTTTTAAAAAATTAAAAAATTTTCAAATAATGAGGCAAATTCAAGGATCAAATATGAATATGAGAATTTCATTTTCTGTGAATATAGATATGAGGAATTCCCAAATTAAAAAATTTGGAAATTGAGTGATTATGAGTTTGAATGTAGCATATTCATTCCTACCTATATCTATTATCATTCCTAATCATTCTATTTATCCATTCAATTTTATATATGTAAATAATAGATTATGCACAATTTATGTTGTTATATTTTAATTTGATGTGTGTTAGTGCCTTATGTGCTGTATATATGGTGATATTAAACCCTTTTGCCGAGAATTGAGAAGACGTTGATCACCAAAAAAAAAAAAGAGAATTGAAGAGAGGAAAAGGATTTGTGAAGCTGACATCATCGCCACGTCACTTGAACAACCCTCCAGCTAGCGAGAATGTCCGGAGATGACCACGTGTCAACGCCCCACCTCGTCGCTTGTCCACCGTTTTGGCCCTAATCTAAGACTCACGTGTCGCACGCAGCAACGCATTGACCGGTCAAAACCCCGGTAATATGATCGGAGGGCCAGCAAGCCAGCAAGATGAGACGGAGGAAAAGAATTAAAAAAAATAAAAAAATAAAGTGGGAAAATGTGAAGGGAGGTAGGCGTGGGGCCCACGGGGTGGAATTGGGCTTGGGTGGGAGGAGGAGAGATATGGGGGAGGCGGGTGCACCGAGGAAGCAGGTAGGCCCGCACCCAAGTGGGACGCATGGTGCTTGGTGTGAGTATGAGAGGGATTTTGGGAATGTTTATAAGACTCGGTATTTGTGTTGAGACTTGAGAGTTAGAGAGGTGAGGGAGTGTGGTGCCTTGTGTGGGAGACACACACAGTAATGCAAATCCTTGACCGTTGACATTTCCCTCCATAGATATTTTATTAAATTATTTTCTGGTTTAACATCTCGAGGAAAATTCGTATTTATGAACATGGATATCCATTGCAATTATATTATCATTTGTTTATTACATAATCAAAAGACGTGAATGTGATATAAATTACAATATCATTGCTAAAACAAATCCATGATCTCTATTTCATTCTCTCCCATTATCTTAATTTGTTTTTAGATTGAAAAATAGGAAGACAAGAAACAAAACAAATTCGATCTTATTGGATTGTGTCGAAACTTTTTAAGACTAATTAAAATGTAAGGAGATGTTACGAAAGTGTAACATTATATAGCCCTTATATGCAAGTATTTTAATATTATAATATAAGAATAAGTGTTAAATGCTTAAAATCCTTATTTTTCTATTATTTTAGTTTTGATTTAGTGGTTTTAATGATGAGACTATGAAATGGAGGTCGCCATGAACCTTACATAGTGCTACATATGGAACTTTTTGATTATTTTGTTTCTAAAAGCAACTTAAAAGACACTTCCAAATTGGAATTTGGCCGGGTTAGGCTTTTGAAAACCAAGATGGAATGGAAATTGGAATATGTGATAACATGTATGTCCTTAATTATTGGGTTGAATCGTTATTTACATAAATCATTGGGATTTGTTGTTATAATCTATGTAGAAATGAACTCACCTTCCTTTTTCACAACATGCTTTAATATCAAATAAGAGATAAAAAGGTAGCTCCAGATCGATGCTAGCTAGACATGAATTAGTATTGTACAATATTTCTTGATTCAGTGTGTAATATATAGAGTATACAATACTTCATGTGCACTGAAGGTGCAGTTCATTTCATGCGGATATTATGAAAAATACATACATAAAACATTCGAACGTTTAAATTAACACAAGCGTTCAAATGTTTCATATATTTTTTAAGATATCGCATATACTAAAACAATATTTATGGAGTATATATATTCTTGTTGAAGTCTCTATACTAAAAATATTGTACAGTTGGAAAATCGAGTAATACTACTCTTATATATATATGGAGAATTAAGTTAATTAACAAAAGGATCACAAATGATACAATTTGACAATTAAGTCAGAGTATGGTAATTAAGGCAACATGCATGTATATTTGTTTTTGCGTGAAAGTACGTTAATTGGTCCATTTATATTAATTCTTTCATGCATATATTCCTTAAGTACGCGTATATTCTTTATTAATTGCATGCATATATTCCTTATATTTCTTACGTACGTAGAGTACAAAATAAAAAAATCTGCATGCACAAGTACAAAAGGCTCAAGGCTGTACAGCAATATATTCACATCGGTCAATCATGGCGTTACAATTTTTGTGGGGGCAAATATATATGTTCACATGAAGGTGATCTTGTTGCACGAGCTAGGAGAGAAGCTAATTAATTAAGTATCTTGCTAGGTATAAAATAGAAATCATGCATGCACTATGATCGATAATTAAATATATAGTATACAATAACCGATAAACTCCAGCACACAAAGAACATAGAAAACCTAAATTTTTTCGTTAACAGCTTTTTAAGACATGATTAACTTTAAGAGACCCATATTGTGGTCCCTAATATCATGCTGCCCTTTGGGTGTAACATGGAAAAAATTGTCACTGACACCACAAACATGGATACGTTTTTATTCAAGATATAAAGGGAAATAATTACTGTATCGTTAAGTCAGGATCCTGTTGCATTGTGACAGTACTTTGGGGGTTGATTATTGGCTAGTTACCATGATTTAGCACACAGACTTGACTTAATGCTAATTGGCTGCTAGAGATTCAAATTTTGGTATAATATGTGTAAATTATTCCTTAATCACATGTATGTAAACTTTTGGGTATGAATTAATACTATTTCATGGTAGATCAGTCAATGCAAAAGATGCATGGCTGCTAACTTTTTATTTTTATTTTTTGTGTGTGGTGTAGATTTGAAAAGTACTTGAAAAGGCCTTGGAGATTGCGCATATATGTTTATTTTAACATGGTAGCATATATGGTACACAATGATCATGATGGTTTTACATTAGTTTTAATTGGGTTTTAAACCCTGCACACAGGAAGAAAAATTAATTAAACCCCTATATGTGTAATGATGGAGTGAGGACCCTAATGCTTATGGGTTCATGAGAAACCCTACCTTGTTGGGCTATTGGTGGAATCTTTTTATCTTCTTCAGGTGAAAAAATATTCAAGTAACAAAATGATGAGGGCTATGGAACATGTCCAAAGCAGGTAACATATGTGGCACATTCAAAGCTGTAGAACAAGTTTCAACTAATCAATTTCCCCCAATATCAATCCTATATATATTGTTTGTCTCAAATTCTAACCCATACATATGTCTATGGAAATTGACGTGTATCTGAGCTTTAATATGGACCCACTTGGGCCACCTTATTAGCCTGGCTAATAAACCCCCATGCAATTAGAGTAAACCATGTTTTGTTTATATTTATTAGGAAAATAATTAAAGAAGAGAGAGAGAGCTGGGATCTTTTCGCACATTGTTTGTTTTTCTGGTGATGCCATTACATCAAACTTGTTTTTGTCATGTTTGTTGACTTTCCGTATAGATGTCTTAGTTATGAGAGGAATTGAAAGCATATATCATGTCATCCATAATGAAGGCATAGCAAGTTCTATAGGGCACATAAATTGATATCAGGTGTTGCTTACTTGCACAATTCAAATTTTCCAATAAAAAGATCTTCAGGTTGGAGAATGAGCAAATTTAGGTTAACCATCAAGCGTCAACTTAATTCCTGATTGGGACATGGTACACATGAGTGTACGATTTTCTATTTTTTTCACTTTTTAAGGGTCTTTTAATTAGCATCTTAATTGGGGTTGTTTGTAATTGTCCAAAATATTCATAAAGCTCTTCATCATAAACGTCACTCTTCAATCTAGACTTTTCGACATTTCACTACGACATGACGACACTAATTAGGAGAAACCACACGAATTCTTATCTTCAAGTTGCATGTTTTCTTTTTAGATCAGGACTTTTAAGACCCTATAAACCCCAATTCTTAAGATTTAAAAAAATTATAAGATATTTTCTTCTCCCTTTACGTATTGTATGATATGTACTTAGCTAGTGTGATTCTATTACTAATGTGACTTCTACAGTGATATTGCTCAAAATTTAACTATCTAAATAAATCTATAATCTGAATGAGAACATGCATGTTCAATTGTCATTGACCCTTAGCCCTAGTTGTAGTAAATTTATCCAAATATATAGTGTTGAGAGAAAGATCGCATATCGAAAATGTGAGACTTTACATAATAACATATAAAAGTTTGGACTACTTCTTCTATTGCCAAATGATTATTGGCCAAATGAATATCTATATTCCTTTATAGTATCAGAGCAAGTTCATCAACATGTGTTAGGGCGTGTTTGGCTTAAAGTGATGTCACACGTACGAGATGCCACTATGTAAAGGCTCACATTTTTAATGTGGAATCTTTTTCTCGAACATGTGGTTCTCTAAATAATTATATTAGAGATAAAATTCCCTTCAAATATATAACTTGTATCAAGTCACACAATTCCGAAACTATACTGTCACAAACATGGATAACTGAAAGATTAGTGATATATATCTCCGGTTTCCACTTTCCTAATAAAAATAGGGATAAATTACCATAGAATATAAATAAAATTAGATAAGGCAATTGGTCACATAATGACCATAAAATCAGTGACTATATGTATAGAAGATTAATTTTTAGTAGCACAGATCGAAATTAATATAGTTCTTATCCTTTTGCTCGCCGACAAAGGCAGCTTCGCTGATGAATTGGCCGACAATAAGATCATGATGATGATCATATGCAGAAAGGTAAAATGGGAAGCGACATGCATCGAGTAACTAAATTCCAGTACTTGGCTTGTACCACCCAGCTGGGGCATGCCCTCAATCACATGCATAAAAGGAAAAGAAGACCAAAACAAAGATCAAAAGAGTAGAAAGAAATCATGTAAAGGGGAAATCTCTCGAGCTAGCTAGATTTAATAATAGATAACATATACATGATGCCATTTCCACCACGTCATGCATGCACCAAACCAAACTGACAACACAATTCACAATATACATTGTTTTCTTTAGTGTTGATTTTATATGTATGTCTACAATATATATATATATATATATATGTTGTTTCAAATTTTTATATAATTTTGAACTCTTAAACTAAAAAACGACGGCGAGTTTAAAATATAAGTACAAAATCAGCACACACAAAAATATTTCTATTCACCACATTACTACAGTGTCTACCAAGTTTTACCGGTGAAGAGGAACTCGATCATGTCGAATTAAAACCCACTATGATAGTTGAGGATTTGATACCTTTGTAAGCATATAACAGGAAATGTTGAAGTGACTGTTGGCTTTTTGGTTTTGTACGTGTGTGCTTTATCACTCATTCATTCACATTCACGTTCACTTTTACTTTCACTTTCATTGATAGATACATAAGTATGCAGCTGGAGCAGTACCAGTGATTTTACTTGTTAGAGAAATGGGAGCTTCACCTCAGCTTGATAGTTGATGGGTGGGGCTATAACTTTTTTAACTATTGATAGTAAAGGGTGTACGTTTATCCAGAAGGTAGGTACCTAGCTTGCTAGGGGTACGTAGCTAGCTGTTTGTGCACTCGATCATGTCGGACCAGTGCCCCAAAATTTAGGGGACACTGTTCATGATGTCGCAGCTTCAAGTTAATTTGTCAATCCCCCACCTGGTACTCGAGTCATACGTGCCCATCACTAATAAAATTAGAGAGCTCAACCTCTTCTCTTCATAATTGCATGTGTAATCTCATATCTTCAAGATAAGTCTCAAGACTGAAAAATCAAACACACTACTAATTACCACCCATAATTCTTCTTCTTCTTTGCATGCTAGCTTGTGTGCTTGATTTCATTATTATTGTTTTGTTGCTGGTTCTATAGGATAGACTCACAACACTAATAAATTTAAATGTTAAATATATTGGGAAAATTTTAGGAGATGAACACTTTTATATAATTTTTTTTGGTAATTTTATTTTCACAATTGATACCACGTCACACAATAAAATATTTTTATATAAATATATATATTTATTATGTCCATCGACTTTTTCTTATATTATTCATATCTAATACATTCATAGTGTCTAACAATTATATCACATAACATTCTTTATTTCTCCTAATTTTGGTGGCCAGCTAGCAATTTTATGTTAAGATAAGGCATATATATAGCTAGTTGACTACAAATATATATACATCATGCAATCTCTGCATGAACAGTATTACTGTTCAAGTGGCTAGCACTCACTGTATTGATCGAGAAAAAGAAATATTGCATTGCTTTCTAAAAGCTGAAATATATGATCGAAAATGCTGCTTATAGATCGAATCCAATTCAACTGGATTCTAGCTGGACTCAGCTTTCTAGAGCTTTGGCGTCAACCGGTGACATAATCTTGGCCTTAGCTTTTTAGGATATCATTGCAAGTTTGCAACTACAAAATAATTCATACGAATTCCATCTTGTTTAATAAATGTGTGATCAGAGGACCCCTAATAAGGCATATTTCCTAATTAGGGAAAACAAGACATTAAACAAAACCATGATTAGTTGTTTTGCCATATATATATTAGAATTAATTCTTGATATGCATGATATCCATTGGAGGAGTACCAAAAAAGAAGAACCAACCAAATGTGAGAGAGTTAATTGGTTGATGCCACAAATCACATGGTAATGCCAATAAATATGAGTCTGTCGGCTACTTTTCAAGGCCAGGATTGGAAGACGGGTTGGTGATCACTGATCTATGTGACACTTTAATTGTGTCCAGAATAATAAAAAAACATTCTGATTATAATGGTCTACCATGTAGAGCAATGTAGGAGAGGATAACACATTTATCTAAAGTTGAAAAAACATGCATGACAAGATGGATCATCACTAATATTATAAACAAATAAAGTGTGACTAAAAGATAATTAAGGTGACTTAAGAGTGGGTTTGTGATTCCAAAGCAAGGATTGTAGATGGTTAAGCATGAGCTTAGATTCCCAATAATTTTGTTTTTGGTTCCCTAATCAAAAGCAAAAGCATGATGAAATTGATTAGGACCATGGAGTTCATGTCCAATCCTCGCTAATTAATAAAGATGTCAACATATAGGCTTAGGTAATACCTTTCAGCCCATCGTTTCATGTCTCAAGATGGGCAAGCCTGTGGGGGCCTCACGGTGCGAATACCCGCTTGCCACAAGTACGCAAATTCTTTTGTTTTCTACTTTTTTGGAAAAAGAAGTATCTCTTTTTGATGATGATTGCAGTCATATGGATAGTAGTAGGGGCATACTTGAGTTGAGCTTCCCATTTTATCAGCTTCTTACTTTTCCCATTTGCTTCTGATCATCAATTAATGGTGTGACAATAAAGAGATATTAAGGAGTTAGATTGTAGCTAGAGAGACCAGGTAAGGTGGGGAGCATATTCATATGAAGGTTGAAAATAAACAAATAATAGTACATAGACAAGTAGGCTGGTATGACTGTGTTCCTTCGCTTTAAATGGGATTAGGGAATGCCATATTTTTCCAACAGAGACATTTTTAAGAGGGGTTGCATGTGGACCATGAATGTTTTTTGAAGAAATGGCTGGTCTGTCTGGATAGTGCTGTGGAAGAAAAAAAAAATGGAGATATGCATGCTTTTGATCGTTTTAAATTAATATATTTAATTTGAGGAAGAAGACATGTTTGTTATTTGGACTTGGGTTTTGGGTTTGGTGCTTGTGTCTGTGTGTTTGTTTGTTTTTGTGAGGTGGTGCTGATCAAAGATTGGGGTTTAGCTAGGGGGGGTTGGTCCCATTTTGCAAATGCATCTAAAAAGGGAGAGAAGTGGTGTGTCATGTCCCCCTACAAATTGACCCCCATGAAGAATGAAAAGTGGATTGCATAATTGTGTCTTGTTTTAGTATCCTTTTGGCCCCCCCCCTCACTCCTGTTCTCCTCTTCTCTTCTTCATCTCTTTCATCAAATAAACAAAAGCGTGTACAGTTTTTGAGTATGCCCCCACACAACACCGCCTATCTTAATTGAATCTTATTTGAGTTCCTCATGTTAGGTGTGAGTTAGTAGCACCTGCCCATTCCCTATATCAAACATTCAAACTTAACACCAATAAACCCTTCAAACATTTATTTCTTTCCGATATTGATCCTAGATTTAAGCAAAGAGTCTTGCTTATTTATGTTCTTTTATTTCTTCAAATAAAGTCAACACTTAAAAGTCAATCTCATGTTCTATGCATTTGCCACCAAGAGAAGCTTGCTTTAAATGGGTTTATTTGATTTGCACTGATAGCAAGACCTCCACAACTGTGATAGTTTTAACTTATATGTAGACCAAACTGTTGCTGAGGAGCTTCTAGTGCGCAACACGGCATCATTCAACATAGCCCTCAATGGCTCAATGTCAATTTTTTCACTAATTGTGATTTATGATAGCCTCTTTGATTGAATGATGCACAATCCTAATCATAGGTGTCAACTCCAGACAAGATAAAATTTTTAGCACTTTCAGGAAATCATATCATAAAAGTTTAAAGAAAGAAAGCACAACTTTGCGGACCTCCAACTACAGTTTTTATCAAACACTTCATGTATGATGTGAAATATACATTGTGACATGTCCTTTTTTTGAGCCTAAATTTTAGGATAAATAACCTAAAAGATAAAAATTGAACCTAAATTTCTTTCAGCATCAATTCTCTTATACCCAAAACAATGCCTTGCAATGAAGTAAGTTTAAATGAACCATCTCACTCAAACACTGAAACCTCTCCATTCCAACTGCATGAAGCAATCACATTGGGTATGATGGGGTGGATAGCAATGTCTATACAAGCCTGCTCATATGCCTTGATTTTCCTGACAAGCTCAGAAGACCTGTAGTCATAGAAGTATATAGAACCATCTGAGGAGCCCGAGACTAGCTTTTCCCCATCCAAGCTAAATATGCATCTAATGGGAAACCCTGATACACCATGGCTTTCATACCTCTTGTACTTGTTCAGCTTGAAGGGGGGACTTGAAGAGAAGATTGCGATATAATTACCATTTGACTGAGTAACAAAAAATGGTTCGAATGGGTGGCTTCTCACACATGGACAGGTGTAAGCTTCCACATAAACCTGATACAGTGGAATATTAGATTCACAGTACCTAAACCTAAGAAGGGGAATGGAGCATGAATGAACAAGGGAATGTTTCTATTAGTTTCAACCAATACAATATAAGCAAGGGAATATTTTGTGGTCCATAACTCCATATAGAACAAGATTTGACAAAAAGAGAGCTGGCTAAAGTTTCCAAAACATCTTTCTTAGACAGAATGAATTTAAATGAAAAATGTACACTTACAAATGAAAAATGTCGACACACAAAAATATTATTTTATAATAATTTTATCATATTTTTATAGGCCAAAAGGATTCAGAACCATTCACTGTTGTACTCCATATATACAGCCATGAGAATAAATATCCACTTGATGTTTGAAACTGAAAAGTTTGCTTTCAAATTATGAACTGCCTATAGCATCAGACGTGTCCAAATATATTCTTATTCAAATTGTTTTTGGGGGTAAATGATCCAAAAGTAAAATTGATGAGTGCCAGAGTTTATGAACACATCACATAAAAACTTTTCATGCAGAAACCATCATCAAATGATGAAAGCAGAGTAACTGAGTAACAAGAAATATACTAGTTGATTCATGGACATTTTAAGCAAGAGAGAAGAACAAACAAACGGAACCATTATTTAAACTTAATGTTGTGAACGGTATTACAAAAATAAATTAAGATCTTACTAATGCTTACAATCAAAATAACAATAGTCTTTCTTTTTTTGTGACAAGTATGATGCCTTGAACTGCTATGTAAAGCATACTACCAAATCCTTGCATCACAAAAATAATCAAAAGCATCCTAAGTAAAATTAATTTAGTGTAATATTAGTTAAAACTAATTAAAATTCTTATGTTTAAATATTTAATTATAATGACTCTTCTTTTTCACCCAAGTCCCAATGAATTTGAGGTATTCAAAGATACTAAAATATGTGTTTTCCAACAACCAAAGTTTTGTTTTTGCTGTCATGTGAGAATTATCAACCTTCCAATAATTAAACAAGCAAGACTTCAAAGCAGGAACATATCCTTACAATGGAGATTTCTAATTTTCTACAGTTAGAACCCTTGACAATTTCTATTTAACATGAATTGTACACTTATTTGAGCTGATGTAGTGAACGTCTTTAGTACAACACGTCGTTCATCATTAAAAAGATAATTCTAAATTTCCTTGTATTATCTACATCTTAAGTATACCATGCATGCTGACCAAAGTAACACATTATAGGCAGGTCCATGTCTCGCAAGAAGTCTAGGAAGGTCAAATAAACGAAGGTTTTCACAAAAAGAGCAGTAGAAAAAGGTTTACAAGGATGAATGCATGTTCCTAAAAGATGATGCAGAATTACAGTACATACAAGTTCTGCTCAATAAATGAAACAGGATACAGGGACAGCCATATATGTAATCATGTGTTTAAGGTCATGTAATTTTGATAAATTATAAGAAATACAATATTTGTAACAGATATGAAGGAAGAATTGTAAAAAGTCTCCTACCTGATTAGAGAGTGGAACTTGTCGTGAAACATCCCAAACAACAATAGAATTCTCAGTAAGGTTTCTTCCAGATACATCACTAGAAGAGATAATCTGCTTCCCATTGGTGGTAAATTCGACATCAAGGATGGGATCATGACCTCGAACGTATTCATGGACCACCTTGCCATTTCTAACATCCCACAACCTAACACCACCTTTTGACCCCCCAGAAATGAAGAGGTTTGAATTGTCAGGATGAAACTTAACAACATGGACAATTTGATCCTCCTTAAAGACCTGAGTCTCCATCCCCTTTTCAACATCTACCAACCTTGACATGGAGTCATATCCGCAAGAAAGCACAAACAACCCTTGCCGCGACCATTTCACATCTTTGACTGCAGCATTGTGAAAACTCAACACACGGGCCAACTTCTGATGACTGCTCCACACATTCCATATGCAGATTGTGTGATCCATCGAAGCAGAGGCAAGAAGATGAGCTGTAGACTAACTCCAATGAACAGATCAATAAGGCAAGTGATAGTAAATGCAACACGCATATAATAAATACATCATTAACAAAACACACTTCTACGCAAATTAATGAAACAATAAACTGAGATCACAAATGCATCTAAATAACTTCCAAGAACCAATGGTTATATTGGAATTTAGTGTCTCAACTTCACAAGGCTACTAATCCCAAAGGGTAAGTGTTAATTCAAAAGTTCGCGAATGCTAACAACTCACCATGACTTGGTGACCAATGCACAGAATTGACAGCTTTGGTATGTCTATTCAGAGCCACAGACATTCTTTGGGACATTTGACCAAGCTGTGCACGGCCCTTTGCTTTGTTTCTCAACAATGAGATAACATCACGAGGAACATCCGAATCTGAAATACTCCCAAAAACTGGCAACAACAACATGACTACATAATATAAGTACACTACACACATTTTATGCACATAAATGTAACATTGTCAATTTGACCAATTCTTTGTCATGCAATTTACATTCCTAAGTATCCATACATGTTTAATTTTTCTACAAGCAATACTACAAATTACTATATTCAATTTACAAAGTAATATAGAAGTGCCATGTAAGTTAGTTTATTTGTAAACAAAAACACAAGCATTTCCAAATAAGAATAACAAAGTACCAGGGGAGCTGGTGATCGAAGCATTGGGGTCCGGGTTCGGGTCGGGGATTCTGGGTTGGGACCCCAAGAGCGCCCGCTCTCTCTTAGATATGTATCTACCAGGAACTGCAGCGTCTTTTTGGAGGGCCGGAAAGTGGGTTGCGCCGGGCGGAGGATGATAACTTGTGGTATGCGTAAATGGGTTTTCGGGTTTGAGTCGCTTCGAATTCGGGGGTGTGAAGATTTCAGGTCTGGGTTCTTTACATCCTCTGCTTTCTTGTTCTTCTTCTTCGTCGTTGTCTGAGACGTTTGAGTATGCGTTGCAGAGAAGGTCCATCACTGAAACTCAGCTCAGCTCAGGGGCTTCGGCTTTTTGATATTGATTTTTTCCTTTCAGAAAACAAAACGTATAAATGAATGGGCTCGTATGCATAAGAGCGGGCCTACTGGGGTTGGGATCAAGCTTTTTTGAAGAAAAATATGATCCAATTGTTGGGATTGAGCCCAAGAAAGAAATTATTCCTTTTCTTCTTCTTTTTTTCTTTTTTTCTTTTGAAGTTTAAGCTACAAGATTTCTTTTAGAAATTTCATATTTAAAAATCCAATACTACTATTCTTACCACATTTTATACCACATTTCTTATACTATCTTACATGTTATCATTGTACTAAATAGGATTTTTATTTTTATTTTTTTGATATCCAATATATGAATATCATGTAGATTGCCACGTAAAATGATATAAAATTATGGTATGAAAATGTGGAAGAGTAGCATTGTTGTTTAAAAACCTCAGACATATTACATCTTATTTGGACTTTATTAAGAATTTCCAAACTTCATTACCAAGCAACCGATAGAGCCATCAAAGATTAGTGTCTTGATACTCAGTCTATAGACGATAATTGTTCTCTATATCTTAGGTTATTGGGCTTTTTTAGTGTAATTTTTTTTCTTTTGCTGGGCCTCTCTATCTTTTTAGTAACTTTTATTTCTTAAACCAATGCACTTTTATTCTTGACAGAAAAAAAAAAAGGATAAATTAGAGTCTCATTCTTAGTAGGAGCCCAAATGTGATTAATGTCTGCTGTTTCTTTTTTTTCAAGGTCAGATCCTTTAACTTATGACATGTCAGCACTAATTTGACATGTCGAATTTTTTCTTTTTTAAAAATATAAATTATATATGTTTAATGACAGAAACAACCTTTCTTACAGTTAAATCAACTATTTGAATTTTGAATGTGATAAGTCTTTATCTTATCTTTTAGAGCAAGTACATTTTTGCATAAGGTTTTCTTCCCATTATTCTTTTGAGCTTTTCATCTCCATTTGCC
>QANT01000296.1:0-11599 GCA_003254885.1 Purshia tridentata
AAAAAAGCAAAAAAAAAAGGTGGTCAATTTAGCAGAAAAGGTTGGTCCGTATAGCCTGGGCCTTTTCAGTTTTCTCTGTGGTTCTATTTGAACCGAAAAACTGAACTCCGTGGTAGGCTACCATTTATTGGGCTTCGGCCTACAGTCACTGGTCTATTGGGCTTTGGCCCACCGTCACTGGTCCGTTGAGCTTCGGCCGAGCTTGGTAGGCTATAATCCAGTTCAGACCAACCAGTCGGTTTTGACGAGTCTGAACGGACCATCGGACAGTCTATGGACTTGTACACACTTGTTCCCAACGCTGTCAATTTTTACTACTCTCTTATACTCTTTCATTTCATGATTTTCGGTCTCTGAAAATGTTGATCACATATTTATGGCCAAAAAAAAAAATGTTGATCACATGTTTAAGTGAGAATCATTCTTTTCTTAAATTTGGTTGTTGTAAATGGCCAACCATTAGAGTTTCAAGTCCATACTAAATGAATTATAAGATATTGGTACCCATGTTGGTCCACATAATTTTTTGGAAAATGTTAAGCAATATCTCCCAAATCATAGGTCGTTTCCTACATTTTACCTAGACCAAATAATTTGACTTTCATGCTCCTATCTGCTAGTTTACAATAATGATGACGTCAGGGGAAATTGATCTAATCCAAGTGAATTTTCACACAAGAACATAGAAACTAAACTAAAATAAACAATACATGATTGTTTAAGGCCTACATGAGCCTCCTTTTATGGGCATACTCTTGCCCAACAATTCAGGTTCAATTGCATGATAGATGATTCAATTCATTTTACAATTATAAATATGAACAACAGATTTGATAGATTGACCTATAGTTGAGATTGAATCTATTGATGTTTTACAAATTCTAGCAATCCCCATTAAGTCCAATCTTTTCAAGACATAATTTATTTTTTAGCCAATACCACTTGAATAGCAAAGTAAGATGCTCCAAGCTGCCAACGGAACCAAGGCCCCAACCCAACTAACATTACTCATCATCTAAAGACTCTTAATGAGTGATTCACACAAGAAAAGCCCCCATCAACCATGAGATTGTCCCCACTTATATATCTGGACTCATCACTTGCCAAGAAGAGCACAGCATTAGCTACATCATCAACTGTTAACTCCACTCCTTGCAAATTGGCATTTCTCCCTACAAAAGACCGGTAACCTTCCAAGGCATCATCGGTCCTCTCCTCCTTAGACAAGTGAGCGAAAGACAAAGCCGTCGCAATTCCATGAGGAGAAACGCAGTTAACCCGTATCCCATGAATCCCAAGCTCAGCAGCAACGTTCTTGGTGAGCCCCACTACAGCATGCTTGGACCCTGTGTATGCATGTGGACCTATGCCTGCCATAGCACTCGTAACACTGGAAATAGAAATTATACTGCCCTTTTTCAGTGGGATCATTGCCCTAGCTGCATGTTTCATTCCATGGAAGACTCCCTTCACGTTGATATCAAATACCTTCTCAAATTCGGATAAGTCTACGTTGCGAATGTCAGGACAAGGTGAGCCTGACACCCCAGCATTGTTGACCATGATATCAAGTGTGCCATATTGATCGACTGTGAAATCAACTGCACGGCTTACATGATCCTCTATTGTGACATCACAATGAAAATAGCACACGTTGGGGTCACCATTCAGGGATTCGCAGACTTGCAAACCCAGGTTGTCTTGCACATCAACTAAACAAACTTTTGCACCATGTTTGTGGAACACCCGCACAATGCTTTCTCCAATCCCAGTGGCTCCACCAGTCACCAATGCCACTTTCCCTGCTAACCTGAGGAGAAAAAAAATTGATGATCTACAAGAAGATGTAATGTGTACAAAAAAGATATAGATCATATATATGTTATAGAATATCATTTACTGTTTGGTTTTTAGCACAAATTTGGCTTTCTTGAGAGAACAAATTATTTGAATGAGTCAAAATCATTTTTTCTTTGGTGAAAATGAGATAATGATGAAAATTCCCAAATTGATCCCAAATAAGCTTGAAGGGGGGGTGAAAAGGCTCTTTGAACAAAAAATCCAATTTTAAAAAAATGACCAAGTTGATTATTAGGCAGTGGATTAAAATCAAATCAACTTGAATAACAAAGAACAATCACACAAGAACACACAGAAATTGTTGACGCGAAAAACCCACAGTTGGGAAAAACCGCGGGACCTAGTCTAGAGAAAAACAATCTACTATGAAAAACTAAAGTACTATAACCAATGACTCGATACAAACCTAATCTAGACTCCTTCTAGACAGATACACTGACCTCACGCCACACGTTGCACTTCAATTATAGGAATTGCAAGGAGACCTTCTCGCCAATGTCCTACTAACAAGAGCTCACGAACCCAGCCTTGTCCTTGATGCTCAAGTTCGAACAATTATGAAGGATGAATGAATGATTGATGATAACATAAATAAATTTAACAAAAAACAATTTATTATGCTATTTATTTATGAATGATTGATGATACCATAAATAAATTTAACAAAGAACAATTTATTATGCTATCTATTTTAAAAGCACTATAAACTAGTTTATATGATGTGTTTATGCAACCCTAGTTCATATCACAGTCTCACACTAACAATAAAAACCTAAAATGGCAATCTGTCAAAGTGTATAATGTGTGAGTAAAAATAAATATAGATTAAGAAAAATTATATATAGAAGAAAAACCTTTAGTAACTAGGAAACAAGATCTAACCAATTAAGAAAGAGATTGGGACCCAATAAGAATCTTTAAAACCTTGAAAAATTAGGATTTAAAACACAAAAATGCACTCACTCACGCATAGGACCGATCCTCCAAAGTATAGGACCGGTCCTCTGGAAGAAAAATAGAGAACCAATCTTGAGGACCGATCCCGCCACTGGGAGGACCGGTCCTCTGGGCCACTTTTCAGAAAATAAAAGGCTTGCCACTGTACCAGGTGTAGGACCAATCCTACAGATCAATAACCCCTTTTTGAACCTTTTTAAAACACTTTTAAATGCATATTAAAGAGATTCTAATCACCTATGATGCATACAAGGTTTCTAAGTGAACTTACCTTGATCCTAAACGAATTTGAACACCGAGATATGCTTTGAGGATAATTACATTGAACGTGTACTTGAGAATCAACATTACAAACTAAACTAATGTTTACAAACATATGAGTTTTGTCTAAAGGAAATCGCCAATTACAAAAATTACACTTACAAATCATTTCAAGACAACATGAAAATGGTCAAGGAATATCGTAATATTGTTTAAATTGACCTGATCATGCAACTGTCCTTTTCATCAAGCAAATAGATAATGCAAGTGGTCCAGAGCCTCAGAAGTCAAAGTAAACAATTTAAATTGAATACCACACATATCTTCCTTATCTTTTTTGTAGTCATTTCAAGGCCTAAGACCATTTGCATCATTTATTTGCTCTCTTTTGCAGAAACCACAATCAAACATTGGCCTAAATTTAGTAAACAATGGATAGTAGTGAAAAACAACTTTGAAGCCTCACTTTAACTATTATCCATTATTACATAAATAACCTAGTCTCGAAATTGCATATGTTTTCATTTACTTCTCATACAACAAAGATTATTATTATTTTTCTTTTTTGGGTGCTACGGGTTAACATAAAATTTCAATATTGTGACTACTAGACAATTATGATTACAAAATTTAGCAACTTAGATGCATCTAAATTCCACAGTTGATCAAAGCTTGGCTAGATCAGTTCAACAGTAATTTAAGTAATTCCTGATTCCCAAAATCTTGGTCATTTGAGTTACCATTTTGTGAAAGGAAGAAAAAGATGAGTGGGAAATTAAAACAAAACAAAAAAAGGTTAATGAAATTCATAGAAATTGGCTGCAAAATACATCTAAAACCCCATATCAGTTCAACATGAACAATCTACAAGCCATTAACTGAATCAATGAAACAATGCTTTCAAAGTGTTTACTACTATAATACCAGCCAAACCATGCAAGAGCAGGACGAACAAATCTCAGTTTAAATTTCAGTTCAAACTTCCAGAAAGTAGAAACTAAGTTAATCCTAAGGCATACTACAGTCTACAGACCGAAAATAAACCGGTCATATCACAAAGGCAAAAGCCAAATTTAGTGAGTTTTGCAGTTGACACCATTAGGTTCATTACCCAGATCACAGAGAAACCAAATCAGTTGACAACAAAATCAAAGCTATAGTTGCAGATTGAACATAACAAAAAAAAACAAAAAGAGAAAAGAAAGGACAAGAAAGGCATATAGTATTTGTCCAATTCAACTCAAAGTCTCAAACCCACAAATCACAATAGAGAGAGAGAGAGAGAGAGAGAGAGAGAGAGAAATAAGGGTTTGTTACCTCTGGCATGGAAGCGAACCCAGTTCAGTCATGGTGGTGGACCTGGTGGCCGCGCCTCTTTGTCCATCTGGCCTGGGTGTGAGATTTCTGACCTTTCAAACAGACGTCTCTATTCCATGGCCCAAAAAAAAAAAGACAGACGTCTCTATCCATGTCATGGAGGGACCTGATCCTCTGCCAGGTTGTTTGGTTCAAGACTATTAACATAAATTTACCCTTAACCGTTGAAAAAAATTGTGTGGTTGAGATCACACCATATTTTTAATATCCAAAGTGTTTTTTTTAACTAACGATAAAAAATAATTTGTTTCCTTTTGACAAAAATTAACAAAACTTTGCAACCAAACATAAGAAAAATGACAACTTGACGTAGCCCCATCCCAACACTAAAAGTAAGTAACCGAGTCGAGCCAAACTGAAATTTGGAAATTGAATACCGACTAAATTACCCTAGTCAGCCTTCCAAGTGTACTAAGATCAAGACCAGAAATTCGGTAAACTAGCATCTGGTTATACTAAAAATTCGGTCTGATACGGTTCAAATTGGGCCTTGACCGACACCCAATTTGAAAACCCCAAGAAAAGAAAGCCTCAAATCAACATCAATCAAGCTTGAGGAGAAAGATGGATGAGGTGCTAGGTTTTCTTGGTTTTCTAGGTGAGTGAAGTGCATAGGGATGAAGAGGGAAAGAGGGGAAGAAGATGGGAGTGGTCTCGTCGCTGTTGGCTTTGGATCATATACCTTGTATCATATACCTTATATCTTAAGACTATAATTTATAGTTGGTATATACTATAAATTCTAAACCTTTTATTTTATATCTTATATTTTAAACCCTAAACTAAACCCTATTGTGTGTTTTAACAACAAAAGTATTAGTTTCAATTGAAATGAGGCATAAAACTTTTTTATATAATAAATATATGGTTTAAACTGAAATAATTATGAAATATATTTTATTATCTAATGTATATAGTTCAATTAATATATAAAAAATATTTTATTATCTAAAAATAACTAGGTTATTATTAATTTATCATCTAAAATGTTAAATGTGTACAAATATATAAATTTGAAGATTAATTTTTTATATATTCAGTTTAGTTCGGTACACCGACGATTCTGGATTATGGGAACTAAGACCAGAACCGACATCTCCTATTTGGTTTGGTTATCGTTGTCTCGGTTTCGATTCCTCCGGTATCGATAGTACCAGTTTTGGGGCGGCTCTCAATTTTTCAGTCAAATCGACCTAGCTCTACCCAATACCACCCCTTCCCGAATTAGAGCATCTCTAACAAACTAATTATGATTTGTTGACCAATATGGCAATTTGAAGAGTGATTTGCTACTTGAAGTTTTTATTTTCCAAAAGACTTATAATTTTAATTATTTGTATATTTTTTTATGCACTAATTAAATTTTTATTCAAACAAAAGAAAATAAATTTTAATTTATTCAACTTAAAATTTATTATTAGAGGAAAGATAATGAAAATTTTATAGGAATTATAAACAAAATTCAATATCATTAATATTTGAATAGAAAAGAGAGAGTCTTAGATTTGAAGAGAGGGAAATTGAGTTTAAGTTGAAGATTCTTTTGAAAAGTTACTTACAGCTCAAAATATTCTTCTCTTTCTTCAAAAAGTGAAAAATTCTTCATTTGAAAAGTTTTTAAAGATGCTCTTACGGGAACAAATCTATTAAGGGGCTATATGGGCTTTAGCCCATCCAAATTTTTAATTAAAAAAATACATTAAATGTAGCAATATATTATGGGTTTTTTTTTAATAAGTCCATTTGGACTAAAACAGTGTTTAAAAAGTCCATATGCGTAAGAGAAATTTCCTGCCGGCTCACTTGTTAACGCAGTTACTGTAGCACCGTTATTGTAGCGTGCTACAATACTTTTTTTTTTCTTAAAACTGCAGTTTTTATTCTCTATGTTTAGAGAATTATTACTGTTGAATAGTAACTATTCTAACTTTGCAAAAAAACTGAAAGCAAGACGACTATACAAATTTTATTATTATTATTTTTTGTTGCATAAACACCTCAAAAATAGCATAAAACAACAAAATGAAACACATTAATTTTTTTTTTTCATATCTCAAAACTTATAATTGTCGAACAGTAATAACCAACTTTTACAAATTTACATATTTTTTTTTGTATAAATACATCAAAAATAGCATAACAGTAACAATCGCATTATTGTTACTGTCGGGTAGTGACAATCGCCTTATTGTTATTGTCGGGTAGTGACAATCGCCTTATTGTTATTGTCGGGCAATAACAATCGCCTTATTGTTACTGTCGAGCAGTAACAATCGCCTTATTGTTACTCTCCGACAGTAACAATCGCCTTATTGTTACTATCCGATAGTAACAATTGCCTTATTGTTACTCTCTGACAATAACAATCATTTTATTGTTATTGTCCGACAATAACAATCAATGTTAGTTTATTGCTAGTATGACAGTAACAATCACCTTATTGTAAGAATCATGTATTGTTACTATCATACAAGAAAGATTTATGAAACTTTAAATAATATAATCAGGATCCAAGTAATATTATACAACATAATGAGATAAAAAGGAAAAAGAAAAAAATACAACGAGCTTAATTAGAGGTTCGACTATTACTGCTGTTCTCATAATCAAAAGCTTTCCAAGCTTGTCTTCTTTATCCATACTTCACCTGAAGTATATTAAACCAACATTAAGTACTCTTATTGCCCATAATGGAGAAAAACAGTGAGGACCAATTATCATTTGCTTAAAACAACCGCTCACTAAATCAAGATAGGGCATTTCAATAAGACAGTAGACATGAACAAATCTTAAACGTGATAAATTCAGACCAAATGATACAAAACATAAAACAATGAAAGCAAAATTTCTCTATGCTTCAACCCAAAACCCAGATCAGTTCATCAAAGTAAAAGCAAAATTTCTCTTTGCTTCAACCCAACCCATATCAGTCCATGTTGGCTTCATGCCTTACCGCCAACACCCAAAATCCACTCTTCCAAATACCATTGGTTTGTCAAATAAGTTGCTGCAACGTGTCTTGCAATACCAAACAATTGGTACAAGTCTACAATTTAACCACACCAGTTGGCTGATAATGGGTATAAAGTCTGTACAAGCTTATTGGCATAAAGGCGTGGAGTTCACAACGCGGCTTGCAATAAGGATAAATATATAACCCATGAAACTAGAAAGAACATTAATTAGCTTGTTTTGAAATATTACAAATGCAGAGATTGTAATCCAATTTAAAAACAAGTATTCATGGATTAATTTAGAAGCATATGATCCTTCACCGATCAAATACTAGACCCAGGATTAAGTACACCTAGAAAACATTTGAGTTGCATGTATAACAAAGAAAAGCAAAAGTAGACCAAGTTACAAAAAGAACTTATTATTAAATGCTAATTATTGATTGATCTACTGGGATATAAGCACTTTTTAGAGACGTATATCAAAACCCAGAAGCACATAAACAGATTGTTGAGGTTTGATTTCAAATTACAAGCTTGAGAAAGAAGTTAAATACCTAGAATTGCTTGCGTTTTTTGAGCCTAGAACTCCCACTTGAGCAATCAAAAAGATGAGACAAATGGGTCTAAAGCACCCATTCTAGCTAGCTATGAATCGCTTTTGCTATGGCGCAGATTTGAACCAAAACAGGAGACACAACAAACTAACAAGTGTGAGAAAGTAAAAAGGACCCAAAATTCAAAAATCTCCCAAAAGCTTTTGATTCAGATATTTTTAGACACAAAACAACTGCACAATGGACATAAGACCTTGGGGGCTCCTCTGCTTTTATAAGCAAACGCTCTTTCAGAATCTCTCTCTCTTAAAAGGATTTAGATCGCTAAAATGGTCCATTAAAAGATCTGGGTCGTCTGGTTGTCATTGACAGCCTACTATAAAGGTTTAATTTGTAGATCGCGGCCGGAAGAAGCAGATTGCGGCCGAAGGCGAGCACGAGGAAATGGTTTCGCCACCATCATGGCCGGACGGTGATGATGTATCAAGGAGAGAGAGAGTGACTGTGAAGAGAGAGAAGAGAGAAAGATGCTGAGTTTGAAATGGGAGAAATGAGAGTAATGAGAGATGGAGTGGGATAGAGACGAAGAAAGACGGAGAAAAAGACGGAAGAAAATGAAGTGGACCGGGCAAAAGGAAAAATTAGGCCGAAAGAAATTCATGTGGACTCATTGGGAAGCTCATTAAAAAAATGGACTTTAGGAGAATTAGGTGGCCCAATCTGGGGTTATCAATAATTAACTCATATATTATTAGCTCACCCAAAAATAATAATTAATAAAATAAGTCAATAGCCAGTGAGCGTGTCTCACTAGCTCACTCACGTTCGGACCAAAACAAGAGAAAAGAAAAATAACTCGCGCACATTTTGTTTCAATTCCTCAGTTTATTTTGGGCATAATCAAGTAATTTTATTGAAATTTGTTCTCTTCTTTGATTCTATGCTTAATTTAGGTTTAATTTATGTTTAGGATTCAATTTGAGTGTGAATAAAATTCATGAATTTTATGTTTAGTTAGATTTACCCAAAACTCAAATCCCAATTGTATATCAAGTAGGATTAAAAATCACAATCCAAAATCCAGCACATGCAACACATACTTTAAGGGTTTCGACAGTACAATGCCTAACGGTCCGATTGTAATTAATCTCAAATTCTTTAAAATACGTAAGCATGTTTTAGTTTTAAATTCAAATTTATTAAAAGATAATTAAGTAGCAGAGGCTAATATTTGAACAAATACAAAAAAATTAATAGAAAATTACATTTAAATTAATAAAACATTTTAAAATTTTAACATTATATAATAGTCAATAGAAATTTTATTTTCCCATAAATATCAATAGATTTTTATATCCCAATTTAGATGTCACGCCCCCAAAACCAGTGTCAATATTATAAGGAAATATGACACATGAAATTGCAACGTGAATTGAGAAAATAAATTTCCTCCTTTTTCATTCATAAAGTGTGTTAAAAGATAATAAAAATATTTCCTAAGAGATCCCTTTTATTTAAAAATTGAAGTGAGAAAATAGTCTTGCATAAGTATTACATTTTCAAAATGAAATGTTTTTTAAAATAAAGGAAGTACATTTATTTAGTGAGACAAAGTAAACACGTTATTCCTCTCCCCATGCTCTATTCATCACCTAAAAATAACAAATGTGTAGCATCATGAGTTACACATATCTAGTAAGTTCAAACCACACAGTTATATTAATATTGCTTAAAAGAAATGATTTAAGATCATGAAGGCAACTCAATATAACCAAGTCCTTGATTTTGTTATAACAGAACACTTTTGTCTTTATAATTACCTTTATAATAGCATAAGTATCAGTCATGAGTAACATAATCATAAGTTATGATATTGTATCTTTAATCGAATACAGTTTCAGCAGGCTAAGGTCCATAATACCAAAACATGTATACTTAAAGGTCCATAATACCAATTAAGTAGCACTATATGATAAATATAGTTAATAGATCTCTCATTTTTTGAATGATTTGGGCAAGAGAATACACTAAGGATTTTTCACAAGGAATCTTTTGGGCGGTGTAAAATTTTCTATTTCATGTTAGTTTATTTGGAATCAAGCCAAGAACAGGGTTGGGCAAAATTGGTTCTAAAATTAGGCGGCCAACTTTTGAGATAAATAAGTTTCAGTGTGTTCCGTGAAGGCCTCTTAAATTTTCCAAGCCAATAGTAAAAGTTATAAGCTTTAAATTGATATAGCGAGCATAGTAAACGGTTGAGAAATGAGTGAGATACGAGCATTTAATGTTATGAATAAATTTTGATATTTCTAGACAGAAACTATTTCAAAAACATACGGTAGGTTTTCAGGGTTAATATATTTCCGTGTATTTTCTACTAAAACTCAAAACTTATAAGCTTTAATTTGTTATAAAGATCATTAAAAACGGTTAAGAAATGAGTGAGTTATAAACAAATGAAGTTATGGGTTTCTTTTGAGTTTTCCGGCGAGTTTGCTAGAAAATATTTTGATTAAAAACCAAGTTTTATGCATTTTTTGTTTAAAAACTTACTAGAAAATAGTGGTTTTGTTTGGTGCATATGATAGTATTGGATAGGATAAATGACTAAATTCATGTATATTCAAGAAAAAAGTTTATAACTTAAAGTTATAATATGTATTAAGATGGACTAATCATAGGGAAAACTCATTCCTTCCAACCTCCTCCAAAATGAGAGGATTAAATAATCCATCTTTTTCCTTCAAATTAGAACACATCATTCATGCTCTTCCATGATTACACATGAATTTAACTATTTATCCTATCCAATACTATTTTATGTACCAAACGAGTATGGTCATAACATAACAAATTAGGATCAATCAAAATTTGTGAAATGTAAGAAGACTCGATTTTTCCGGTGGCTGAATTTCAGAAAATTTGTTGCCAGGAGACTTAAAATTGTTTTAATCATCTCTCTCAATTCTTAACCTTTTTCAGTGTTTCAAAAGCCCATTTTGAACAGTTTTTCATGTAGATTAAAATAGTATAATTGGTTTTAACTAAGAGTGAAGATTTTAAGACAGAAAAATAGGAAACCAGTAAGTGACGGAAACAACAACTTTCTTGAATCCTTATTTAATCCATTGGTAAGGCATTTAAATTATACCATTGTGTTTATGTACTTATAGTTCAAGTTCTTGGAGTGGAATTTGAGAAACCATAAGATTTGTAGCTGAACCTCCTAGTTGAAAAGTGACTGAGTTGAAGAGTATCTTCTTTAACCTTTCTATGCCATTGTGAGACCTTTAGGGCCAGTTTGAGATTGCTGTGTGGTGAAAAAAAGTTGTTGTAGCTGTATGGTGAGAAAAAGCTGCTGTGAGGTAAAACAATTAAATATTTGGTAAACTGTGTTTTTAAAAGTGCTGTGAATCTTAAAAGCAGCAGTACAATGTTTGGTAAATTTTGATGTAGAAGTGCTGTAACTATATATAATGACTAAAATAGACATGATGCTGAAAGTGTATTTTAATTTTTTGTTTGGTAAAACAAGAATGCTTTCACTTGCTTTTTTAACTTTTAATTATGATTTTTTTAACTTTTATTTATGATTTTTTTTCTAAAATTTATTTATGATTTTTTAGTAAAAAT
>QANT01000298.1:0-10893 GCA_003254885.1 Purshia tridentata
TAGGGGAAATTATTGTCTTTATTATAGTTTATAAACTATATAGTAACATAGTTTAAGTTTAGGGTATATTAAATTAGTTTAAAAATGAAATTTATGATAAAAATTATTAATATATATAGTATATAGTTTAGGATTACAAGAAAGTAGAAACTTGTTATGTTTGAGGCTTGTTTTAATTTCTGAATTTTATGTTTTGTAACTATTGAATTAATTTGAGCGATGATTTTTATGTTGTGTAATTGCTAAATAATTTTTATGTTATTATTTGAATATTATCCGTTATCGAATCCGATCTAATTTGATTTTGCGGATATCCGAATTTGTGGATATTTGAATTTATTGATCGGATATAGATGTGAAAATGATTATATCACAAACTGTGGATTGAATATCTGATCTGTGTGCAACCCTAGTTTCCTCCAACCCTAGGAGCATTGCCAGGGAATTGGAATCCAAGGACAAGGAGGTAGTTATCCAACTCTGCCCAAAGAGTCCAATCCCTATGTGCCTTAGGGTTAGAACTGATTCTTTATTCCAATGTTTAGTTTTCTAGAAACCAGTCCACCTTCTCTTTTGGGGATTGCATACTTGTTTCCAAGAAAGTCTGGCTCATTTCATATTGGTGCCTATCCCTTTTCGAAGGAAAGAACAAGTTTTTGTGTTTTTCTATGTAAGAGGAAGACAACTTCAAAGATGGTTTACTATAAATGTAGGGAGGTCCTAGGTACCTTATGGGTAGTTTCTCTTTAAGTCATCGGTATCGGCAAATAGTACCTTACTTTGATTTGAGTTTTCTCTCTGCAATCTTGGTGAATAGAACAAGAACTATTTTAATTTTCTGACAGAAGTTATATCCAGCAACACCAAGTCAATATCAAAACATAGATAGGAGAGTTACACTCACATCTCAAGTGAAATTTAAAGTTATTGCAGTTGTTTCATTCCTCAATTTCTAAAGGCCTGCAAAGGAGAAAGGTGATGAATGGTAACCTTGTCATAAATAAGCCTATTTCCCCTTAAAATATCCAACCACTGAGCCATTTATGATCGACTGAAACTTTTGACTGGCTATGAATTCTGGTCCGGTGAATAAATTAAGTTGGACCTCCAATTGCAGCTATATATGAGAATAACTCTTAGCTTTTTGAGTTGTAGGGTTTGATGAGAAATTTTTATTGCACATCTAGCAGGTCCTGAATTTCTGTGATAACACATGAAAAAGCTCCTGAGCTAATAGCATTCTGTGTAATCTTCCTGCCTTCAACAAAGGCAATATCATTTAAGCTACTGAAATCGGATAAAATTCAGACTTACGCAATTCCCGGCACTCCTCAATTTGTCCTTATTTTTTAATTTTTTTATTTAATATTGTCTTTTTTTTGCCATTGAATTTTATTAGAGTGACATGACAGCTTTATATTAAAATGTAAGAATAATGATAAACGTGTGCCTTGTATACGTGGGAAAATTATAACGTGGACAACCGAAACAACGTGACAAAGCCATGTTTCGTGCGGAGCTTTCATTTCAAAATTGAAACGAAAGTCCAACCTACTCAGCTGAAAACAATGAGGAAAGACAGGGACAATTAGTTGGATGATGATCCATCAACTGACGGCCTTAATAGTTAAATTACAACTACTATTTATTTTTATAATTTGGTACTACATATCTTAATCCAATTTCTTTTTTCTTTTTTCTTTTTTCTTATCATAGTTCAAATGTTTTCTTTTCTTATCTTAATCCAATTTCACTTTTTTTTCTTTTTTTTTTCTCATAATCACGATAAAAGAAGAGAAAAACTTACATGTAACGGGTGTATATATTTTCACTTTCACAATAACTGGTCACATAACTAGTATATATGTAAAGAAATATTGTGAGAATATAGATGTATACACCCGTTATATAGAAGTCTTTTCCAAAAAAAAAAAAAAAGGGCATATCGTTCAAGATGATTTGGCATAAACCGACTTACAGATTCTTGTATGTGTCTACAAAAGCAATAAATACCTGTACACTCATTTTCTCAAAATTTTAGACTTCAAGGGTGGGGGAATATGCTTTAAGAAATTTTCCACCGAGCCAAAAAAAAAAAAATGTGGAATAAGCTCCCCATTTTCCTCATGGGAAAAGCTAAAAGAGATCGGATATTGGTTATTGGGAAAATTCTACCATTTAGTTACTGGATGTGATACGGATAATTTTTTACTCTTGAATATTATAGGTTTATCTTTATTCTATTAGTGTATAGATATTTCACCTAATAGTGTATAGATAATTCACTCTTAAAATTGTTTGCATCGCATGTGAGATGATCTATTTTAGATGTTCTCGTGGTTATTGAGCCTGATCCATTAAAATTATCAAGCTTATTTATTTATTTTTGATACAGTAGAAGTAGAAAATATCCATTTTACAAAAGGTCATATGAGGGATCAATTATTATAAAAGAGACGCTATATACTAGAATTTATCTCTTTGACGAGTGTTATACTTACATATATAGACGATGAAATTTGACTTCGAAATCGGCACCCTGTTGGCGGAATTAAAGGATCTAAATCCAAGGAATGTAATTTTGATTTCGTTAGAAATTTCGATTTCGCTAGGGTTTAGACAAAAACAAATGCTTATGAACTAGAATTTATCTTTTTGACGATGAAATTTGACTTCGAAATCGGCATCCCGTCGGCGGAATTAAAGGACCTGAATCTGGATTTATTTAATCAACGTTTCAATCTGTCTCATTTAGAGCAGTTTCTGCTAAAGAATATTGTTAAATCCAATACAACTTGTTGGTTGGAAACAATAGGCTGTCAATCTGCTTAATAAAGAAACAAGACTTACGGGAATCGAAAGGCCAGGGAAGAAGATATTCATTGAAAAAGGGCGATGACTTCATAACAAAACTTAGCTATGTATAGTAAAACAAAAGTTAAGGCATGGAATCTGCCGAATCATAATTAAAGCGGCAAGATGCCAGCAGCATATATATCTGTAAATTAATAACTGGCGAAAATCGAGCCATTTACAGCATGACAGAAGTTTTGTCTATGTCGGCCACTATGGTGAGTATGAATGACAGAAGTTTAGACTAGGGTTTGATTAACTTCAATGAAAAAAATAATAATAATACTAGGATTTCTAAATTTATATTCTAACTTTGGATCTCAAAAATACATATCAATGTTTCATATATAATATATTTAATAATTTTTAAAGTAGAACAGGTATAAATCAATAAAGTACTGATACATCACTTGAAATTTAAAATTCGAAATACAAAAAGTACTGATACATCACTTGAAATTTAAAATTTGAAATACAAATTTAGAAATCCTTAGCTATTCTTTAAAAAATGCCTAATTAAGGTGTGGCGAATGCGGTTTTGAGGATTTGTGTTTGTCTGTGATGCTTTGTTTCTAATTAAATTAATTTCCAATTTGGCCAAAAAAAGAGGTCTGGCAAGTGGGTAAGTTTTTCGCGTGAGACAAAAGTGCATGTGAGTGAATTTTATCTATATGGTTGATGTCAGCAATGTTTCTCATGTGAGTTAAATTTTGAAATTTTTGTCGAAAATTTCGTTTTTGAGAGGTATGGCAATTTTAAAACGCTTCCTTTTAAATTTCATGTAAATTTCAGAAATTTCACCGAAATTTTTGAAATTTTCCGAAATTTTCTAATTCTATTCAAACCCTAAAAATCAAAATTAAAATTACACAAAATTGACATATCAAGCTTTAGGGGAATGAAAGCCTATGGTGAGGGAAGAAAAACCCAGAAACAAAATAGGTGATTGGAGCTCGGAGGTGGCCGGAATCGGCGAAAAAATCCGACGGTGACAAGCTTTAAATTTGCAATTTCGGAAGCACATGGTGGCTGGCCGGCGTGGAGGAAGGGAAGGAGAAGATGGGGGCGCCTGGGGCTCCCGTTGGTGGCCTTGGGTTGATCGGAAAAGGCATGCTTGGTGGCCAAAAATGGTGGTGGTTGCTGTGTGAGGGAGGAAGAAAAAAAAAAGATGGGAAAGAGAGGTGAGAGTCATGGGCAGGGAAGAGAGAGGAAAGGAAAAAAAAAAAAGGGAACGAGAGTGGGTCACTCTCACGAGTAGCCTGGGCAGGGGGAGAGGTAAAGGAAAAAAGGAAAGAACAGAAAAAAAAAGGAAAGAAAGAAAAAAAAGGAAGAAAAATAAAAAAGGAACGAAAGAAAAAAAAGGAAAGAAAAGAAAAAAATTTAGAATTAATTGGAGGTTTGACCGTTTGAAGCATTTAGGCAATTGAAAAAAAAAAAGTTTGGGATTTTGTTTAGTTCTTTAGCTTTGGATTTCATTTGATCTTTACTTTTGAGAATTCATTTGGTTTTTAGTTTTGGGGTTTTGTTTTGTTGTTTTTAAACCCTAAACCCTTATAAATTTCTATACCACAAAATAATTAAAAATAAAAGGCTTAAATCTCTAATATCTTATACCTTATCCTAAAAAATATAAAATGTAAATAATATACTAATTTCATTTATTAATTATACTAATTTTATTTAACTGTATTTGTCACCAGCGTACATTATAATCACCTTAACACATGAAACCTATTATAAAATTTGGTTTCTTCAATATTTTTTTTATCAATATAATAGATTATATGTTAAATAAACATATAGTAAAGTTTCATTCAAAATTTTCGTATTTTAATAGCAATTTCTGTCATTTCTATCAAAACTTTAACGAAATCGAAATTTCCGTCGAAACTTTCATCGAAAATTTCCACAGAACTGAAATTTAACTCCTTGGGACAAAAAAAAAAGAACTACACAGACTAAATTAGATAGTTTTCTAGAAAAAAAAAAAGAAAAAAAATAAAATTGTTAAGGGATATAGTGAGCATTTAAGGAGTATATATAAAATTACCCATAGTTTTAACTGCTCTAGTTGAAGTTTTTCAATAGATCTGCCAAATCTATAAAATAATCAGTAAGTTGCAATGCACGTAAAATTTTGCTTACTTCACTTTCATGCTTCAAAAGTCAAGGCCAAAAAATGATATTTCAATTTAATAAAGACCAAACTTTTTATTCAAGTAATTATTCTATATAAATATGATATCATCACATGGGCGGTCTATTAATCTACATATTATAATATAAGTGCACACTATTAATACTATAGCTTAGAAATATAAACTCGTCATCACCCATATTATAATACATTGATTGGTTACACTAGCTACGTGACAATATAATGGTATACATAACAATTTTCTCATTCATTTCCCTCAATAGCACTTGAACTGAAAATTTTGAGGGAAAAAAATAAAGAGATACTTCTCACCTATAAAAGAAAAGAAAAATTACACTACTAATACTGCCTCTGGAATTATTAATTGGAATGTTACAATTTGTCACCATACAAAACCAAACCCACCAAACTATTGTGTGCACACAAACTCATTTCGTGTCAAGGTGGAGCCTTGGTCTAGTTTCACTCAGTTTTCTGTGAAATGTGGTCACATGATGCGCATGTGAGCTTTTATATTCTCCTCAATTCATCCTTCACTCATTTGTTTAAATTTTTTACTGTAAACCCTTGCTGATGTGGAGTGCAATTGTCTGAATTTTTTGAACCTTTTTTTTCCTATATTTACAAAACAAGTTGCATGTGGTTTTATGTGAAAATTTTGTCTAAAATATTGGAAATGATTTTTATTTTAGACTTGATTGTAGCAAAAGTAAATTATAAGAGTTTGATTGAAAAAATTGAAAATAAAGACTCAAATGAAATAAGTACGAGGACCAAAATGATAATTAAAATGATTTTTTGAGCTTTAACCTTTTTTTTTTTTTGAGATATATTGAGCTTTAAAAGCCTATTAGTACTTGTTCCTGGTTAGTTTTAGTTAATATTTTTTTTTTTCGCATTTTGACCTCCGTTTGTATAAATAAAAAATAAATGAGTGTTATTTTGCTCACCACAAAAAGGTAATGTTGAACATCACTACCATACTAGGTGTTGATACATGTCACTTGAGTAAAATATTTCTCAAAATAAATTAACCACATAAAAAGTGGATGGAATTGGACTGAAATCCCATAATATATGGTCGACAAATCGCAGAGAAATGAGGGATCATTAGTGCAATTTTCCCAAAAAGAAAATCAATTCCTCTATTAAATTTGAGATACGGGGGCGGCACCAAAATTTCCACCCAACTCCCAAGCAGGGATCTTTGTTTTAATATTTTGTTGACTTGGAATGAATCGATCAAATAATGTCAACTATATATAATTTCTGGGAAAGTAGCTGTTCATTAAAGAAAAATAAAATAGGCAAGTAGTCATTAACGCGGATGTAAAGTTTATATCTATAATATTTTAAATGCAGGTCTTCTCCGGCTCATATCATATTTTTTCTGATTTCATTCATTATTATTTTATTACTGTAGTTTTTTTCTCATTAAATGTAAATATATTTTACAAATATATAAATATGTAGTTCAACAATATCCTTATATTAATTAGTTATACTACGTGATTGTATATTACAATAATTTTTTTAGGAAAAAAGAAGGAAGAAGTATTTTTTTTTTTAATTTTTTGTTTTATTTTTTCTGTGAGATTGAATAATTAATGTTGTTAAAGTTGTACAATTTCAAATTTTAGACAAATTAATGTGGAAAAACAGGTATTTGAATTTTAGCTCATTAAAAGCATCGTTTGATGCTAATTCAAATGACAGGAAAAGGCAATTAGCATTCTCTATATTTTATATTGTTGCGAGCTCGAAAGACATTTGAAGATATTAATAACTTGTCCAAGAGGATATAAGAATAAAAAAAATGCAATATTTTATTTTTAATTCTTATAGTTTGGGTCAAATTTCTTTTCATCCGTATATAAT
The DNA here is from genome assembly GCA_003254885.1 of Purshia tridentata. Lineage (NCBI taxonomy): Eukaryota > Viridiplantae > Streptophyta > Magnoliopsida > Rosales > Rosaceae > Purshia > Purshia tridentata. The sequence goes on from QANT01000298.1 coordinate 6,890, forward strand.
TATTTTGACTTTAATTGATCCTTATAGTTTGGGTCAAGTTTTACTTTTATCCATGCACTTTCAATTATTTAGATTTTTGTCCTCTACTTTAAAGGTCATTGCAATTTAAGGACACATTGCATTTCCGTCAATTAAGTTGTTAAATCAATTGTGCTTTCGGTTATGTACTTTAGAAACCATTACAATTTTGATGTACATTACAAATCATTAACAATTTAAGGACGAATTTAGCAACTAAATAGACAAAAATGCTAATGTGTCTTTGAATTGTAATGATATGTAAAGTACATATATGACAAAATCTAGAATATGGAAGAAAGTGAAACTTAATTAATTGGTCTAAACTAGCCATTTAAAAACTAGCATATCAGTTAATTATTTTATTAATTAATTAGAAGTTGCTCACACCACGGTATGCCATTTTATTACCTTTTTGTCCTTCCAGTTTTTAAATGATATTCCATTTTTCTGTCATATTTTTCTACTCACATTATTTTTAAACTTTCCATTAAATTTGAAAAAAATATAAATACAATCTTTCTGTATCTCATTATTCTTACATATCCTAGATATACCAATTCAAACATCCACCTACTCTTCCCACCCCTACAACTGTCATTCCATCCATCTATTTTTTTCTAAATAAAAGAAAAAAAAAATCTTATACCATCCTATAATTTATTTCTAAATTCCAAATTAATCCCTAATAAAATTAGTATTCTATTTCTAAATTATAAGAAACATTAAAATAGAATGAATTCTCGATCTAAAACTATAAATAAATAAAAAGGGTTTACAGTTAAAATAATCATACATTTTAATAGATGTATGGACATCAACTAAATAGTATCATCGATTTTAAATTTTGGTGACTATATAGTAGAATTAAATATATGAAAAAAGATGGTGGGTTGAGATGATAGTTGAGAGGAATGAGAATAGTGTTTAGTTGGTAGATCAAAAGGTAGTATAGAAAGAATGGGAGGGAGGTCGAGTGTTTTTATTTTATTTTTCAAATTTTAATGGTAGGTGAAGAAATATGACAGAAGGGTGAGAATATTAGTACTCTTTTTAAATTTTGTTTCGACTTTATTTTAGAGAAATTTAGATTAAATAAGAATGAAGTCATTTTAGGCTCATTAATTTATCTGTTAAGCCAAAATAGAAAAATTGAAGAATAAATTATTCACAATTTGGACCAAAGAAAAATATAAACAATTTGTGAATTTTTTAAACGAAGGTGACAACATCAGAGGAGTCGTCAAAAGCAGCAATAATAGACTAGTCTATTGTTTTTGGTGAAAATCAAATAATTAAGTAGTTTCTGGACAAACGTATGAAGAGCAATTATATAGATAGCAGGGTTAGGACGATCTCATTTTCAAAAAAAAGCGGGCTAGCTACTGCCACTAAATCAGCGGCCCTTGTTCTATTACCGTTAATTTGCTGCTCCGGTGTTCAGGTGGTCCAAATTATCTGAAAGGTATAATAACTTTGATCTTATATTTCAAAAGGAAAAAAAAAAAAGAAACAGAAGGAATATTTTGCATTTTGTCAAAAACTAATTTTGGATCATAATGTTGTCAATTTCCATCTTTACATCTCCTTCGTCATGTACTTATATGCATGTCAAAAAATTAAGCCTTTTAACAGAGTTTGAGTGCATTTAGTTATCTCAAACAGTTAGCAAGCCAAATCCATATTCATGCTCTTAAATTGTCCCCTTTTTTTTTTTTTTCCCTTATGATACAGAAAATCAAACGCTAGCTTTAATTATCTAAATATTGTAGCTTTGATTACGAAATGGTGTCTGGCAAAGGAACTAAAGCTAAAGGAAACTTTTATTTATTTGCCAGATTACTTTTATCTCTTGTTCTTGAAATATTTCTCTTCTTTCTCTGCTATACATTTCCTTGATCTTGCTATAGTTTCTAATTAAAATCAATGTATCTTATAATTCCTATCCTAGCTTGTATATATATATAAGTCTTGTATATATGGTGGATCTACACTAGGGTATATGGGGTCAATTGTCCCCATGAGCTTTGATATATTCCCCTATATTTGAGTATATGACCCCATGAAATGTATATTATGAATCTAAGGGCAAGCTGCAGACAAAATGTTTTTGAATATGCCTCAAAGAGCAATAACTTGTAATAGAAAGAGCAGCATCACGCCAAGTATGCGTGCTCATCTTTCACCTATTTTTTTTATTAACCGAGGTGCCAAATTAAACAACATGTTTTGATATTTGAGAGCTTCTTTATTTTGATCCCATGAACAAATATTTCTGAATCCGCCGTGGGATATATAGAACTTAAATACCATATATTAATATTGTGTATATAGACAGCCATGCAATCAATATATATAGAAATCATCAAATTATGTTTTAAACCTTTAATGGTATACATTACAGGTTCGATCTCCCGGACATGCATTTGGACTGTTTTCAGTTTCTCTACACCTCCGCCTCCGCCCAACCGCCCTGTGCGTCACCTTCTTCTCCGCCGTCTTGTCGTTATTCTTTCCAATATGCCGTCTGGTAAGTTTCTCTTCTCTTGGCTTTTCGAGGGCTTCTTTTTCTTTTTATTTTTATTTATTGGTTTTCTTGATTTCTCGACTACCAAGTCAAGCTCTCATATCTTGTCTTAAAAGATTTGCGATGGCTTGTAACTTTAGTGTTTTGAGACGAGAAAAAGAAACAAAACTGTTTCGTCCTTCTCTTCCCAAACTCGATCTAACTTAATTACAAGTTAAAACACTTATGACTTGTACAACAACCATGCTAAAATACCAACACGAGTCGAGACTAATCAATTACAAAGTATTTATGGCCTCCAAAGTCGCACCTGCTTCTTTCACGACTGTATATATCTGCGATTTCTATAAAATTTAAAGTTTTAAAACAAATAGAACATGTGATACTATATCATTGGGTAGTTGTACCATACACATGTAAAAATTTCTCGGTTCAGAACTTTTTCTTATCGTAAGAGCGGGTGTCTTTTTAAAATGCACCAGGTATAATAATTTTATTGGGCCACAACAATGTGTAAGGACAAGCTTCTATCATTTCTGGATAGGATGGTTCTCCTCCACAGCATTCGCATGGAAACTTCTGCATAAGAGACTTACTCGTTTTTTTGATATATTATATTATGTTAACGTGATCATAGAAGTCATAAATATATATATAATATGTTATACTTGCCGTTCTTATCATCAGTATTATCACTATATATATATATATATACATATATATATATATATCTTAGGGTCCTTCTAATATGGAATCCCATATATAATTTTTTTTGTAGTATCTCTCATGGGGCCTATTCCATATAGTATTTCAACAATTCGAACTATCTAATCTTTAGGTCTTTATTCAAATATCATTCTTTCAAAAAATTAGCTAAATCGGAAATCATTTGCCTATTTAACTTTGATCAAACCAATAGACGAATCAAATATTTTTTATAAAACTGTATATTTGTTTGATCAAAATTAGATAGTTTCCGATTAGGCTAATTTTTTGTAAGGATGATTTATGAATAGAGCTTAAAACATAGACAGTTCGGATTGTTCAAAAACTACATGGAGTGAACCCATCCGACAATTAAACTTAAATGTGGGATCCCACACTTGAAGGGGCTGGGATATATATATAAATCTTTCAATGAGGGATCCCTCAATTATTAAATGAGGGATCTCTCAGTGGGGCCCACATGATTGTTTTATGTCCATTTGAATTGTTCATTTTTTTACATCTTCATTGATAAATTATCTTTATCAAAAATTAGCCAAATTAGAAACCATTTATTTATTTAACTTTGATCAAACAAAGGGATGAACCAAATATTTTCGATGAAACCGTCTATTTGTTTAATTAAAGTTAGACAGACAAATAATTTTCGATTTGACTAATTTTTTACAAAGATAATCTATTAATGAAGATGTAAAAATTAATGCAAATATTTATAAACCCCCTAGTTAGAGAT